>JANHGO010000033.1:313897-347856 GCA_024606505.1 Aquila spilogaster | reverse complement strand
TTGTTGGTACTCTCATCTGCTCTTACATGCAGAGCCCCTCAGCACTAGTCCTGCTGTTATTTCTTCTGAAGAGAAATCCTGCCGGCTCCGCGGGCTTCGGCGCCTCGGGCGGCGGCTGCTCCTTCTCTCCCGTCCCCGTGAATTTGGCCTCGGCGCAGAACCACAAGTGATCAGAGAGCAGGACCGTGAAAAACAAGAGCGATGCCAGGGACAGTCGCCATTTCTGAGCCCTCTCTGAATCCGCGAAGGGCTTCTCGTTCTCCCGGGGCGCGAACCAGATTTTTAAGCCGTCATCGTACTGCCGACTGCACATCCAAGCGCCCCTGGTCATATTTTGGGAACGCACAGCCCTGGCCGACTCCACCGTGAGGGCTCCTTTGCCGGTGTCACCACAACATGCATTGACTTAAAAGATTGGGGGGATTTTCTCGCCTGCCTTCCCTTTGCTCGCTCGCTCGCTCCCTCTTCCACTCTCCCCCCCCTTCCCCCCCTCTTTCTCCCTCTTCTTTCTCTCTTTTTCTTCCTCTGAGATATCGTTGGGTCTCGCCGGTGGCTCTGCCGTGGTCTCACCACGCGAAGCAGCCCCAGTCCATCCAACGCGGAGTGCCGTGGAGAAGATAAGAGCAATAACGCAGCGAGAGGAGGAGGGAGCCGGAGATGGTGGTGGTAGTGGTGGTAGTTGGCGGTGGCGGGGCTGCGCGGCTGGTCCTTTCCCCCTCTCACCCAGGCATGGTCAGATCGCAGCTCCCCATCTCCCTCCCGAGAAAAGCCCGCTGCCCCCGGACAGCCGCATGCCGCTTCCCCCGCTGCCGACGGCCGGCTCCGGGCGGGCTCCTCGCCTCCTCTTCCTCCCTGCCGCCGCCGCCGCTCCTCTTCCTCACAGATGCCTGCACCGCTGTCTCCGTCTCCTCTTTCTCCTCTCCCCCCTCCGCTCTAACTGGAGAGACGCTGCTGCAGGGCTCCCGGAGCGCTGCCGAGGATGCTGAAGAGGAGGAGGAAGAGGAAGAGGAGGAGGAGGCTGCCGGGGCCGCCGCCGCTGCTGGTGACAATGGGCTGCGGCTGCCGCCGCTGCTGCCGCCGGGCGCGGTGTCCCCGGGCGCACGGGGCGGAACTGCCTGGCTGGGGGCCCCCAATGGGCACAGGCATCTTGGGCCCCTGGGCTAAGTTGCCGCCATCTTCGTCCTGGAGAAACACTTTTTTGGGGGGAGCTCTGCCTTTTGCGTCATCTCCTCCCGCGCCGAGATCTCTCTATCCTGGCGCATTGGCAGCAGCAGCAAGTCTGCCTCCTCCTGCCTGAGGAGGAGGAGGAGGTGGGAGAGGCACTGGGGACCACATGGCCCCTCCAAAGGGCCTCCTCAGTGCAACTCCTTCCACTCGCCTCCCTGCTTCCCCTTGCTGAAGGCACTGCTCAGATCCACGCTCCAGCCCTCTCTCCTGCAGGGTCTCCTTCCCCTGCTTCCCCAAACGCCATGGCCGTTCAGGGTGACGGCTGCTGTCGTGTCTGTCCTGGTCACAGCAAATCACAAATGGCACGTGAAACCCCAGGGGCTGGATCCCAGCAGGTTTTGGCCCCACAGTAAAATGCCTGAAAATAGCCTTGCCTTCCTGTCAGTGAGCAGAGAAGCAAAATGCCCATAAACCCCAAGATGTTCCCACAAGAGAAGTTTTGCAGAACCCTGGTCTGGCACGCTTGAGCTGAGTAAATGCTGCCAGTCTTTGTGTTTCACCTTTTGGATGTCGCTGCCTGAAGAGAGAGACAGAGAACGTGGTTAACTGTCTTACTAGGGTGATGAAAGCCATCTGATGATCTCACACCCACAGCAGAGATCCCCCTATCTTCTGGACCCTACCAGCAGAATGTCTTGCTTAAACGTACATACTGTTTGTTCACTTTATCTTGCTTGCTGAAGCACCTAAATGTAACAGCAGCAGATGCACTTGGATCTCTCACAAGACAAGAGAAGAGGTTGAACGCTATCAGATGAAGACCCCTATTTGCCTGGCACTACAAGGTCTTACTCTCAAGACGTCAAGTGTGCTTCTGATCAGAACACAACTAAGATGTATGTTTTTATTTCTCCATTGGATTGGAGAAAGGCTTAGAGGACCTGCCTATCCATGTTCCCAAGGGTTTCTCCATCTGGAGAGAAAGGGCTACTTAGAACTGATTAAGGTCTTTGAACAAGGTGCATGCTGTACCCCCCAAAAGTAGCTTTCCCCATTATTTGGTTAAAGAAAGCTTTATTCATAACAACCATGGCCATGGTCTATAAAGTAATATCATTTCTAATAGTTTCTGATGGCTCTCTAGTTCTGTGAGATTAAATCTGAAACTGGACCAGATCAGAGAAGGAAAACGCTTGAACCTTTTCTGGCTGCAGCTGTCATTAACCAAGGGGTGAGTTTACCAAGGAATGTGCTGGAATTTCCATCACTTTGAGCAATAAAGAGAGGTTGGATGTCTTTCAGAAGAAAATAGTATACCTCAAACAGAAGATGCAGACCCGAGGGAGGAATTGCTGAGCGAGGCTCTATGCCCTGTGTTATGCTGGGGGTCAAGGCACATTATCATAATGGTCTCATCTGGCCTTAAAAGATCTATGAGTCAAATTCTACACTGAGCAGAAGTTAACTGTGGATTTTATTTTGATAGGCTATTTAAAGAGACAGAAATAAATGCTGATATTGTAGGAAGAAGTCTACAGTACTCAATCAGAATGCAGTTTGCAATTCTCAGTCAATCAACTTGCACCATCTGCTAATAGTACATTATTAATTTTGGTCTTGGAGCTTTGATTCCAATGATTTGACATACTGGGCCCTGTAGTGTAACTGCATTTTTGTAATGCCTTCCATTCTGGGAGATGACCATGACCGAGCTTTTAATCAGAACAACGTAACTTGTCTAACTTGCAGTGTCATTTACTGAATTATATTTTGCTTCCTTGCCTATGTATTTTTCAGTGGAAAAGCAGGAGTGAAACAGAAGAAAAATAGAACTAAAAAAAAAACTGGGATGAGCAACAGGTTCTGATATCAGGAAATCTGAGATTTTCAGAATGTGCTGTATAAGATATGTGGCACTGACATGATTATTCTCTATTTGGCAGTCAAATGAGGTGAAGGAAGTCAGTTTCGGAGTACCCACCTGGCAAATAGGCTTGTTTTTTTTTTAATGTATACTGTTTTCCTGTGGTCCTGTTGGGAAAATGAGAGGATAATAGGCAATTTTGCCATCCTCGGGGAACTCAGAAATGTTCTTTATGTCCATAGTCGAATTTTTAGAATTGGTAATAAAAAATGCTGATATCTAGACCTCATCTGAAATGTAATATAAGAACGCAAGAGTAAGTCTATGCTCCTCTGTTTACACTTGACTAGGATCAAACAAAATACGCTTCTAATCTGCTAGGATTTTTTAGATATACTTGTCTTCTATGAAAAATCTCAGTATTTTCACACATTTCCCAACTTTTGTCTGGAAAATAAAGTGAGAGTTCTTTTTCAAAACCCCGCAATAGACCGTAATGAGAAGACATTCAGCATTCCTGAAATGTGTGCGTCCTTGCTCTTCCAGTCTGTTTTCTGTAACAGAGGATGTGTCATGCAGAACTGTTGTCTCGTCTGTTATGTTTCCCCCAAAGCCCCATTCCCGCTCCACCCAGCACACTGAATCTTATGGTGTTCGTTGCAGCAGCTGGTTCCTGATGGAACTGAACAGATGCAGTTCAGTTCTCTGGTGCCCCTTAGTGTTAGGTCTTGGAGCTCGAGGGAACCAAATAAGGCTATAAAACCATATCTGAAAATCAAGGAGCTGACTGTGTGTGGAGGAGGAAAGAATCTGAAGGATATACTGTTGCCGCTTTCTCGCAACGATCCTTTAACATTTTGCTGTCACAGATCTGATGTAGATAAAAGAATTTTGTTTAGACAAGGTTAATTAATTATATGAACATGAAGAAAAGGGACAAACTTTCCTATAAAATACAGAAGTACGTCCCCAAATTCATCATTCATTCTGAATAACTGTATTGGTGCAAAGTACTGACTTTGCTTAGAAATGAGAGTTTTTATTAGGATTTATTACATGTGTTCTGAAGCTTAGCAAGTGCGAAGAATTCTTGGAGGTCCGTCTCTCTAGCTGGCAGGTCACCAGGTGTTCTGCAGACTGGTCTCCTTAGAGCAGTGTCAGCGAGCACTGCCATAGCATGCTTCAGTCAATACAGCCAGCGCTAGAGCTCTTTAGTTCTTTGGCTCATGACATGTAAGATGATAGATAACTGATCGAGCACTGAGGACAAAGTCTAACAGAATGAGCTTGCACAAAATTGAAGGGACTTGAGGCCGTTGCTCAACCTAAATGCCATGTGTTTTCTTCATGAAAGTACTTCAGTTTTACAATCAGAAATAATTCTTGACCTAATGTTTTAATGGGTAATAACTACTCATCAGAATGAGCAGCTTTAATATTTCAAAGGAAATGTTCTTAAAATTTTGCCTAACATCACACATACAGTCATCCACAATTTTCTGCATTAGTCTCTTGTTTTATTTTGATTTTTTTGATACAAAATTGTGAGAACTGGAGAACTGTAAATGGGCTGTTCAGATGCTTTGTAAAGCCTGAGAGCAATGTCTTGTCTTTGTGGTGCATTATAATTGTATTGTTTATACATGAAAAATTGTATTTCCTGATTGCAAAGCACTTTTTTTTGGTGTAAAATCTTGCATCAGGCTATTTTCAAAATAGTAGAATTTGTTTTGAGTTGTCTGGTTCTACTGGTAAGTGCAATTGTTGCAGTGATTATTAATAAGTACTCAATTAAACCCTTGCATTAGAATGTCATCAAGCACTTCTAATATCAAACAAACATTTACAGGCCCTTTATCATTTTGTCTTACATCATTATTTTATTTATTCATTTTTACAGTTGAAACAATTTGTATTCCATAGGAAGTTATTTGTAGGGAAAATGATAGGCCAACCATGTGCTTTAGCATTGTCAGAGTTGTATAGTTTTTATTTTATTTTAACTTCTTACAGCCGTGTCTAGGTATTATTTTACCCATTACCTGTGAAGAGGGTCAGAGATTTAATTATCTGCATCTGTTTATTGAGAAGAATGATATCCATGCTGGTTCTATAATGTGAGCAATACCGAAGAACTTATTTTATTCTCTATCACATTCATAAAGTTTTACTTTTTCATTCAGCATTTTTTTGGAAAGCTAAAGTATTGTGAGGAAGCTCCTGGCATCTAGGCCTGGTCACCCAAAGCACTGGGAAATTCATATTCATGTTAGCAGGCACTGATGCTACTAATTCCTGTTCATATAGATCGAATTCTTGCACTCTCCTTTATTCCCGATTTCCACATTACCTTCAATTTTGTCTCTTTGGCCTGAATTTTTTAAGCTTTTCTCACAAAATCAGAGGATTAACTATCCTCCAGTAAAAGTATGTCAAACTGGAGTTTAAAAGACTGTACAGTAGAAATTTGGAAGATGTTAATGTTGTTTAGTTGATTGAATTATCTTGCAGATGTTTGCTCTGTATCCTTTGAGACTTCTTGCTAGAGAATGAGAACATGTTTTTGTTTGTTGACATTTTCAGCCACAGAAGAGTGAACAGATAATATGGAATCTAGAAGTTTTCTCTCAAAAATTGTAGGTCATCTTCATTATGACAACTTTATAATGAGAGCTCAGTCATAGTTACATCCAGCTGGTATATTTGGGCATGAGCTGAAATGAGCAGAGGCTATTCTTCATTAACCGAAGCCATCAAACAAGTGAAATATAACTTTTGCACATGACTGCAGCAGGAAGATAATATAAATGTCTCGCTCAAATTAGTCTATGCCTATTAGAGTAAGGTCTGATCCAAAGCACGCTGAGATCAGGAGAAAGATTGCAATGGGTTTTTAAATCAGGCTTGTAGAAAGGAAACAGGCAGAAGAATAAAGGTCCCCCCATATGGAGATGGAAGAAAAAGGACTGGGAGAGCCACCAAAAGGTAGATTACACCTTTTAAAATATTTTTGCCTTCTTTTCTTCTCTTACTAATTCTATGCTGTTTTCTAACAAATGCTATAGCTTGGTTATGTTTTTAAACACACTGAAGATATTTTTTTTCCCCTTTTCAGCTTTGTTGCCTTATAGATATCCCAGAGCTATCTTGTGATAAAAGGCACTTCCTATCAAGGAGATAATATCTGATTTTTCTCAGAAATACTCCTTTATTATCTTTTCCTTAAATAAAACAAGAAATGTGAGCACGAGCTGGAAAATCGTATGATTTGTTTGATCAGCCAAATAGTTTTCATTTTCTCATTCTCACCTCCACTCAAAGGAAAGAAAAGTACTTTCAGATGTAACCTCGCCGTTCAATTCATAGTCTAGTTTTCTATTTTAGCATACTACTATAGAATATTATTGATCCTCTTAAGTTACAATGCCTAAATTAGAAAGCCGGGAAGGTTTTCTTTGAGATGTACTGATACAATGCTGTTTGCAGCCCTTTTTCCACCCATGTCTGTGGTAAGAACAACGTGGAAAAGAGAGAAGGACTGAATATAGGAAGATTGTAAGTTACTAAGAAAACTTCTTCCTTATTATTCCACATTTTATCTCACTTTTCTGGAAAGTATGTAATCCTAGAAAACTCTTTTCAGACTGATCATATGAAAGTTTGGGAACGGTTTTACATTTTGAGTAGTCACATCTGCAGTGTGAGTTTAAAATGCATTTGATAACGTGGGCATGCATGAAAGAGATCTAGCAGATTCTGCTGCTACATTTCTTTTGAACAAAAGACATACTCTTATTTTAAAAAAAAATCTAATTACGTATAATATTGTTACAGACTTTGAACATAGGTTGTTGTATATATATTGAGGTATGTAAATAATTTTGGGGAACCTTTGGGAATCTTATCCTTTCATCATCTTGCTAATAAAAAGACACCGCTGCTTCAACAGCACAATTTTTTCCGTCTTAAGACACATCTAAAACAGGTACTCTTGTATGGCAAGTCATCCTCTCCCATATCTTTCCACTGATTTTGGAAGAAATCCTCTAGTTTATAGTGTTGCTGAACCAACCTCTCCTTAAGTCGCTAAAGGTTAGGCAACAGTTTTAGGTTTATCAGCCACGTTCCTTGCTTTGTGTCACAAAATACTCTTCTAGGAAAAACAAAAAGAAAAGCAAAGAAAAAAACCCTATAAGGAAGTGTTAGAACTTTTTAACACTTTTTTTTCCCTTTTATAGAAACTTTATTCAGTTATTGTTAGAAAAGCAGGTTGAATGAACTGGGCATTGATACTCCTTATTTTTTGACCTCAGATGTATCCTTTTCCACACAGTCTTAATATTCTGTCTTCTGCCAAGTGGCTATCTTGCCAGTGAGGGAAAGTGTTCTAAGTTTTTTATGTTTTTTTTTTTCTTTTTCTTTTTTCTCTCTCCGCTCCCCTGCCTTCCAGGGTATTCCTGTGAAGAAAGCACGTGACTCAAGTTGTATTGATGACTCAAGCTCTTGTGGTCTTCTTGGAATCGTTCCACAATCAGTGTAATGTGTCTGACCTGAAGGCAAATGTCTCCTTTTGTCTGCAACACCACCGACACTTCTTTAAGCGCTTTTACTGTGGTTGCATGCGCATTGAGGGACATTCAGAGAACTGAGTGCAGACTGAAAGTAAAGAAAGAGCTCCGGAGATGTTATCCAATTTCTACTCTTTAGATGGGAAATGGAAAACCATTCATTCACTTTTCCTCAGCACCTCTATTTATAAACGGGGGAGGCTGGGAGAATTAGTTGCTGTCTGCGAAGTGCTGCTTCACATAATAAAAATAATGAATTAACCTCCTGATAGGATACTATATAGGTTAATATATGTATTATTCTTTCTCATTTAGCTCCTAAGAACGGAATATTTTTTCATTGTTTCAAATCAGGTTGCTCTTCCTTTCTAAGTTTATTCACATATTCACTTGAAGTGAATAAAGATTTCCCAAAGAAAGGATCTCGTTAAGATCATTCGAAATCTTAGAATAAATGAATAGTACTGCTTTCCTAGTTTTCCAGTAAAATGCATTGTGTGATATTTGGTGATATCATTTTCATTACATTACATTGCTGGGAAAGAAGAGCTTATTTTCATGCTTTTTACTGCGGAGAAGTCAGAGAAAGAGAAAGGAAATGCAATCATAGCAGTTACTTTAGCGTCCTAATTAGATGCACTGAGTCTTAAATTTAACTCTTACATTCTGTTAAAGTTCATTTTTCATCTCTTTCATTTCACATTATTCACTTTTTTGCTTCTGGAGACAGTTTCTGCTGGCTGGCTGTGGCTTTATAGGACTCGGTTCTTCCCATAGCACAAAAGCAAATACGATTTCAGCGTTACCTAGCATATTCAGAGTCTTGCTAAGTGTAAGCAGACAGACTCTGTCTCTAAGTGCCACTATAATTTGCTTGACACCACGAATATAGTGGAAGCACATAGTGTGTTGCTGAGGTGGCAATGTACTCTCACAGTTCACAGACGACCATCTTACAACGTGTGGGCTGGCTCGGCTGCACGTGGGCTTCACAAAACTGTAAGAGAGAAAACACTTCAGAGAGGCAATCATCTTCAGCTTCTTTGCAGTATTTCTCTAAAAAAAAAAAAACCTGCGCTTTCATCGTGTCATTACTTCTTTGCTTTCTTCATAATTACTTAGAGGAGAGAACTCCTTGAAAGTCTGATTTGTAGACCAGAATCCCTTTTGGTACACAAAGAAAAATGCAAAATGAAGGGGGAGTCACTAATGTACTTTAGATACCGAACTTAATGACAGAGAAGGAGTTCTCTCAAGTAAGCTACTTAATCTCCCTGAAGTTCTTCTTTAGTCAGTGAGATAGACTCCTTTGTAGAGATACACAGAATAATTTTAATTAGACTCCTTTTCTGCATCAATCGGCAGGAGAACTTCTATTCTTTGTCCGCTGAGCCTTAGGAAGGAGCTGTTTAAGTTTGGCACCTAGAGAACAGTTTAAAAAGACTCTCCAGAGCCTCTGATATGCAAGATGCATCATTAAGATCGTGAGAAGTTGTAATGGTGGTTAGTAGATAAAATCAGAAAGGGTGAGAGTGCTCTGCCAGTAAAGACGTATTTATAGAGTAACCACTGTGGAAACTGCAATTCATACTGAGAGTAGAGAAATGTAGAGAGACCCTTTTGAAATGAAAAAAGCTTACCGTTTTTTACCTTTTCTTTTCTTTTTTTTTTTTTTTAATTAGAATGAATGTTTCTGGCTTCCTTATTCATCAACTGCTGTGAAAAAATGCATTTTAAAAGAATTTCTATATGAACTTTCCACTGTGGCTAGCTTGAACAAACAGAAAAGATTTGGGGGTCAAAGCAATGAAACTTGTGTTGGTCATCATTTTGAGAGGTTTTAGGGCAAAGAAAATTAAATAATTATTTCGTCTTCAGATTTTAAGTTTACCAAAAGACAAATATACTTCTATCTGAACGTGTTTTAAAAGGAGAACTAACATATCTAGATTAAGAAGTGCCACAAAGAAAGGACAAGAGTGGTGGATAATCGATCTTGCTTTATATACAGTTATTTAGAAAACTTATAGTGGAGAAATACTACCCAGAAATGTGGAGCTAGGACTTGAAGATTTGCTATTTTTAGTAGCTTTATGACAGAAACTTAATTTCTTACTTGTAACTTATCTACACTTTGGATGGTGAAAATAAAGATGAATAAATGAGTACTTCAAAAATCATACCATATTTTTAAAGTAATTTCAAAGTAAATTAATCAGATGTTAAAAGTCTACCAGATGCTTAGATCACTGAAATGTTTATGGCATTTCACTGAGGTACAAAAACAGTCTAATGTACTTTACTTAACTTTATTTTAGAGGCTTTGTTATATTTCCTAGGCAACTTCCAGTCTTTAGATGATGTAACATTCAGTTTTAGTTTAATGAAAGCTTTTCTCCTACTTGTCAAGAAGAAAAAGGAAAGGCTCCTTCAGGGTGATTCAGAGCATACATGTTTAGCTTTGGACTTGATGATCTTTATGGATCCCTTCCAACTCAGGATATGTTATGATTCAATGATAGAAATCATTTTGGATAAGGAAGTTAAGCTTCTACTTTCACTGATGTATTTGAGAATGCTGCTCCTTGTTTAACGTATTTTCTCCTTCGTAAACAACAATCTGATGAAAAGGGTTTTTTTAATGCATTATGTGTGTCAGTAATTTTGCATTATGAAGAATGCAATGTATATATTCATTATAAGCACATACAGACAGCCTTGGGAACAGATGGGAGAACTAATCTACTCTTGACTATGAGCAAAGGTCACAGTTTATACCACTCACCTCCCCGTAGTTATTGTTACCATAAATCACAGAAGAAAAAAAAAGAAAAAAAAGTCACAGATTTAAGGTATACTTGGTGATCTTCTTCCTTTCTACATAGGGAATCATTGCAGATTACCTTCAGAGCAGAGAAGCTAGATTTGCCCATCTGTTAATTTGGGGGTTTGATAAAGGAGCTTCCTCTTGTGAAAATAGTTCCTTAGATGCTATGCATATATTGTCCAAACATACTTAATTTTAGCCAGCAGGAAAAGTGAAAGAATGTAAAAGCACCTGTTCACAACAGAATTTCTCATATGGAGTTAAGTTTACTCAGTAGTTTCTAATTTGGTAGTCCTCAGTTCCTAAATTAATCAATCATCTGAATATGAAGAGCACAAAATCAGAGGTACCACCATGAAAGAGCACAAGCACTCTATGTTCTGTATGCAGAAAAAAACAATTCTGTCACTATTCCAATGTTGCCACAGGAAAACATACAATATGACTTTAACATATAAATATATTTTTTAAAAATACAAGAGAAATAAAGTATTGTAGATGTGAGCTTGGGTACTCTGTTATCAAATCATTTCCCTCAGTGGAACTATTGGAATGTCTTAGGTAGCCATTCTATTCTCCTTGCAAGGAAGAGTAATTCTTAGTGGATAGCACACAGACAGTTTGGGCCTTATTAATAATTCAAACAATTGTATTTTCAATTATGTTGCTGTTAATTACAAAACAAACTAAACAACATAGGTTTCTAAAAGACTGCATAATTATTGGATGTATTTCTGCACAAATATCTCAGTGAAACATCTGCCCAGATAAATATTCCTCAAAGTGTTCCCTTAAATCTAAGCTGGCAAGGTGAGCAGAGTATAAGCTTTGAAATTAATTAAAACTATCTGCATTCATTTACAAAAAGCTAATTCCTCTGCCTGAATAAAGCCTAAATTTCTTGTTATGTTTTCCTTTCCCCTTAATAAGCTAACTGTACTTCTGCCTTTTTGTTTAATCTATTATTTTCTTGGAGAATACAAGTATTTAGAAAAATTAATCAGAAACATAATGCTGAAGCCCCTATTATATTACAAAGACCTATCGCTCTGTGCAATCATTGTTGGCATATGTCCATTGTAATTTTATCTGCAGATTTCTGTCATCCAAACATCAGACTCGAGGCTTAAACTATTGATGGATATTTTCAGAAAGCTACAAAATGTGGGTAAAAATATACAGAATAGCACTTCCATAAATATGTTTGTCATAATTTTTTTATCATAAATGGATTTGTCTTTTCCTCTTAGAGGATTGTTCTGAACCTTATAAGATAGATTGAGAGAACTTAGTACTTACAATTGGTAAAATACTCTAAAAATAAAGACAGTTCACTGAAATGCCAATGTAATTTTATTTGTAAGTTTTTACCACATAGTAGTACAAGAAAATGATGAGGGATGAGTAAGAAGTGCAATGAAAATAATGTTTATTAGGACTACAGCTTTCTTTGGAGCATCTTCAAAATAACTGTGGAAATTTAAAATAATATTAATAAAAACAGGCTTCATGCTAGGGTATTCCTGCTGACAATGCTTGTTAAATATTATTGTATCACTTCTTTCTCCAGGTGAAAATGAGTGCAATGCAAGGCAAACTATAGCACAGTGTCAGTAACTTAACTTAAACAGCTTTGGTGCCAGGGAATTATATTTTCAAACATTCCATGAAAGAGTTTCCTCATGAAAAACAGAATGCAAGTTTGTTTCAAATGTTATTTAATAAATGTGCATGAAGTTCTAAAACCTAATAACATATAAAGTACTCTTTTTTTAATGAAGATCTGAATATAGGCAATTAGTGCAGAAGTGAAAGGCTATTTGAAGAGAGAGATCTTATGAGGCCGTAAGGTACAAAACTAAATTAATTAAATCCTTTTTCTTTTTTTAATATTTGGACTAAGATTCTGGGTTTTTGTCTTGATTCCAAATAATTTTTTTTAAGCAAGGTGTTTATTCTGTAGAAATAAGACTTTGGTTTATAATTCCAGTAAGCAGACTGATTCACTCTACTGGACATTATTGATATACTTTCCTATTATCACCCTCTCTATTGCTTTTGCTAATATTCTGTTATACCTGAGTAAATTTATTTTGCAAAACAAAGCCAGTTATTTGGAATTCATTAGTAACTTCTTTCTATGGCTTCATGCACCCTTCCTAGAGATTTTTAACTGACTTAGTTTCCAGAACAAACATTCAAGAAATGAATCATGAAATAGGAGACATAGAAGCACATTAGTTGGAAGAGCCTTCTAACCCAGGAATAAGAGCCACATTATGTGTCTCATCTGAACAAACATTTTTTGACCATATAAAATTCCTGAACATACTATCAAATGCAGAAAATAGTTGTTAAATAAATATGAATAACAAATGTTTTGGGAGGCTATGATCAGTTCAAAAATCTCTCTCAGGCATGAAAAACAAACCAAGTAAATAGAGTTTTATTATTCATGCAGACCTAATTATAGATCAGCAATTTGTTAGCGATTTTCCAGCTGTCCTGTCTACTTCCAATGTTTCTGTACTAATTCACCTTTTTCTTCCTTCCTGATGCAAATGCATAACTTGAGTTATGACCACCAATACCTCCACCTTCTCTCTTTAAAGACACACTATTAAAATAGCATTGCTGCTTGAATATCAGGGCACTTTTATCATGTACTCAGAAAGATGGCTTGCTCAGCTTTTTGTGTGAGTAAAAACATTTAAATGTTCTATATGGATGCTAAGTAGAACATCTTGCAGTACTTTAATTTAAGAAGTACAGATTACTAAATAAAGTCCACATAAGTCAGGAGTAGTTGCAATCTCGGTCTTAACAGCTCCTTTTTATCATTTCTCTTAACCACGAATCATTATAAGAGATTACCTACTTTGGAAAACAGCTTTGAAATGATTTATGCTCTCTACTGTCTCCTTTCAAGAATTCACTAGCCCCGTTTCTATAACAGTCTTGATTTAGTCTATGAGTACTAACTACACAATATACATATTTCACTGACTAATTCTGCTCTAAGAAATTAAATATGAAAGCATGGATATTTGGCACCTGCTGTAGGGCAGGAGACAGATTTGTCTGTGGTGGGCGCAGAATATCCACGTGCCATGTTCACTCTTTGCAGGGAGCTTTGTCCATCCCCTAAGTTCATCCCTGTGGGATCACAAGAAAGGCTATTCAGAGAGTGTGTGGCTAGGAACGACTCATGACCTTGATGGGATAAGCACCTGCATGTACAGTTAAGGAGCATTTGTGGAATGTTTTGTTGACATGTAAGGGCGCGTGAGAAAGTTAAAAGAGAAAACTTGTGAATGCATATAAGGGATATTAGAACCTGTAATAAACAATTTGGATAATTCACATTTGAGTCTGTGCCTCAGATGCTGCACATCCCAGTGGAGAAATGAATTGTCACCACTTTCTGAACCTTTACTACCTCTGACTCTCCTAAGTCATCCCCAGAAGATAGCCACCACTGTCAGCTTTGCCAGCATTGTGATTTAACAGGGCAGGAAGCCAAGCACCACACAGCTGTTTGCTCATTCCCTTGCCAATGCAATGAGGGAGAGGATTGGAAACAAAATAGAACTGATGGGTTAAAACCTATTTACAAGGTCTGCTCTGAAAGCAATGTCTCCTGTTTTATTATGTTGGCCCACAACATCAGAGGCAGATGTTGGTGGTATGGCAGTAGAGACTGAACCTTCTCACCAACATTCCGTTACATTTTGTTGCCATGTGACAGATGACAGCAGAGGGGCAGCCTGACAAAAATGTGTCTGAAATGGAAATGCGTATGAAGCAAGGGTGTGTTACTGAACTCCTCCATGTGGAAAAGATTGCACCCACTGACATTCATCAACACATTTATGGAGACCAAACAGTGGAAGTGAAGGGGTGGTGCACTTCAACGGTAGCAACTGTGGGTCAACGCAGTTGGTGCAGATTTTTACAAGCATGGCATGCAGACTCTTGTTTATAGATGGCAAAAATAGATAGTTAATGATGGTGACTGCTGGAAAAGAGCATTTTGTAGCTGAGAATTTGCTTTATGAAACAGCATTATTGTGCTCTTTGTATCTGTTATATTTTCTATGGAAATAAATAGGAGGCATTATTTTTGAAGCAACCCACATTCTAAGAAAAGGAAAAGAGAAAAAAATGCAAATATTATATATTTATATATATAAATATAAATTGTATTTATGTATACATCTGCAATACAATTACTTGCAATTACCTACTGACTGACACCCTGGCTCCACTCCCTGCTGCCATGACATAATGGCAAAGGCTCTTCCTCACTGAGTGGCCAAGCCTGGTTCTAGGCACACACCTGGCACTCAGCAACAACCAAAACGTTGTACTGTTAATACCATCTCAGCTGAAACCAGAACAGCCAGTGAATAGTACCAGGCCAAAGATCTCAAGGTATTTGTTTTTCCACTGATGAGGTAAAAGGGCAAGACCCAGCTGAAGATATTGGCCTAAGTGTAGCCTGTATTTCAGCTTCATCGTGGCAGAAGTTACCTACTCATTACAGTTGAGTTTTGAAATCACTTTAGGAAAACCTCTGCTCCATTCAGCCATCTTACAGAGAAATACTTCTGAGAGACAGAGTGGACAATGTGGCCCTTAATGCTAACTGGACTCTCAACTATTGCTCTGCTTTATGCCCAAGAATGCTTACAAGACATTCCAACAGAATGCATTACTTCTGAACACGATCCTTCAGAAGCTTCAGAGCTGAAGAATCTTATCCATTACATTCATTCCAAGAATGAGTGACAGTGAGATGGAAAAGTACATGTAGCCATCTGATCAGGATACAGCTTCACAACAGTTGTCAAGAAGTAATGCAACGAGGCCTTTCAGTCTTCCTTGCCGTCAAAAGGCAGATCTGATGATTCCTTTCCCTTATTCCATGCTTCTTGCACTGGCAATCATTGCCAAGTTACTAGTTTTCTGCTACTCTTCCCAAGGTCTTTTCTCCAGAGAACTTTCCTTCCAGTGCCCTTCCCAGTCCTTCTCATTTTCCTGAGTACTACAGACTCATGGCATGCTTTCCTTGGGCATTGCTCTCTAGTCACAATGTTTCTTTGTCTCTCCACTTTACTTCTCCTTCTGCTACAGATACTTAACATGAAGACTACAGTTATCACCAAGACTCTTGGCTATTCTCTCCTTTCTCCTTCCAACAATAAGCCTGTATCTGAACTCTGTATCTTTACGACCTCCACTGAGACGCTTGCACATCCCATCAGTCAGCAACTTCAATTTTAACAAATGATTTAACACAAATCCAAACTATGAACTTTTATTTAAAATAAAAATCTATATTAAGAAGGAAAATACATACATTCCATCCAGACTTTGGAAAATAAATGAAAAGGAACAGGAGGGGCAATATATGGTGTCTTTCACCCCAGTCAAGGCAAACGGTGTGGAGGTGACATCAGGACTGTGGGAGGCACTTTCTTAGAAGCAGTCAGTAAGGAGATACCTCTGACAGTTTTTTCAATGAGATGAGTCTGTCTTTGAGGTGTAAGAGTGTGCTAGCAGGAGCAGAACCTAATATCTCTCTGAGATGTCCTCATTCATCATCTACAATAAAGCCACTCCCCTCCCAGCCATGATCACCTTCCTAGAAAGGAAGAGAGTCCAGAGCATCCAGTGTGTCACTTCATATGAGTTGCAGGTCTCATTTTGAGCTTTCTGCCTGGAGCTATTTCTCCTGCAGTTGCAGTCACAGAAGGACCCATGCCTGGCCCTCGCAGAACAGTAACATGAAGAGATTGTGCAAAGGAATTACGCGAAATGTGCAAGGGGAGAGAGTGGGCACACAGAACAGGTTATGGCAGAAGCCATGTTCTCAAAGTGGTACTTTGCGTATTCAGGGATGATCAGTTCTTCTAGCTGCACTTCTTGCTTCTAGAAATGCATGGAAGAAATGTGTTGCTGTGTAGCTGTGATGCAGTCTCATTTTTAATGGTAGTGCCATGGCCTCAACCAGGTAGAACAGTCAGTCAAACTACTTGATGCCATGCCTGGGAGCTGTCAAGGACAGCCTTATTCAGGAGGTCTGGTCACAGGAAAGCTGCGTTGGCTGTGCACTCAGCATGCGTGGTCTGGGTGGTGATGTAGGATGTAGGTGCTAAGATGCAGACTGACTACCTGGCGGCTGCTATTTTCTTGACTTCATTTTGCCTGGCAGGCCATCAGTTGAGGAAACTCCCTCTCTCTGAAAAGCAGTGTTGGTCATTGTGTTCCTCACCTGGTATCATCACATATTATATTTGTCTCCCAAGCTGAACTCAGAAAACTGTCCACTCTCTTCCACACTTTTCCAAAAAGCTGAGTTACATTAAATTGCAATTTAATACTGCTAATTAAATAATACATATTTACTGTCTTCTTCAAGTAGATAATTTAGGTTTGGTCCTGACTATCCTATACTACTTTACACTCTACTAGTTTTGACAAGCATAAGGAGAGCTTGAAGACTAATGCATGCAATAAGATGTGACTCATATTGTAAAATGTGTTGGTGAAAATAGATAGGTGTATTTTAACATTGCTAAAGCTGGGCTTACACACAAAGAAAAGTGATCACTTTGTGCAACTGAAAGTAAATGAACAAGTAGATACAGCTAGCTGTAATATAAGACTGAAGAAGAAATAACTCCATAGCAGGTGTGTCCATTAACATCTTTTCTAACTGATACTTAATTCTTTTCAATTAATTTACTTTCTCCTAGCCATTTTGGAGACTTTCCTTGCATCCGTTACCACAATGTAGGCATTTTAGGAGGAGAATATTAGGAAATACTCAGAATATTAAAAATCTATATATGGAGATACATAAAATGCATATTAAATAGCATCCATCTGACTCAGCTGAGTTCGTAACAAAGGCAATTTAATTCCAGAAACTTTTCAACCAAAATATAAAAAGAAACTACATTCTCCCTTTAGATATAATGGACTTTCAGAACAGTCACTTCTTCTGAGTGCTGTTTGAAGGATAGGATGGAAACACAATTTGTGAACACACAGGAAAGGAAGGTTACTTCGATGAAGGGCTTTATCTCTGCACAATCCTAATAGAGTATAAGTTTCTGCTCTTTCTATGAAAGAAGACATCTCCATCCCTCTTTATTATTATTATTATTATTTAATCTTTACTTTCCTCATTATTTAAGATCTGCAAATAAAATTTCCTCAGGATTTATCATGTATCTTTTTTTAATTGGTTTTATTCCAGTCATGGTCAGCTGTATCACAGAAAATATTTTTTTAACAAGAGACATTACATCAGAATTAGCTGAAATTCATAGCCCTTCCATAACATGAGTCTCTCCCAAATATCCTATAACTTCCTTATATTTTATCTAGCTAGGCCATCATCCTGATAGATTCATCTCTTTTTCTGCACACCTCATTATTCTGAGAATGTACGGCATCTCTACTTGTCAAGTATCAGCTCTCATTTTGGTTTCATTTAACTTCTGGAGCTCCTCTAATAATACCTTCAAATATGTATTCAATCATGTTCAAAAACTTTCTATTTTTGCTGGTTCTTTCACTGAAATTAAAATTTTACATAGGTGAAAAATCTCCAGTTTTTATGGATGAATGATTTTTTTAAGGGAAGAAGTAGTAAAGGAAATTAGCTGTTCAGAATTATGCCATTTGTGAGAGTCAGCTTTCAATCCAACTAAAATTCCAAGATCTAGAGGATAAAAGCCCAGGATACTGCATTGTTTTTATGAAGCTAAAATGAAAACTAGCAACATGCTTTTCATAATAAATGAAAACTTTGCAAACAGTTTAACAACAACAACAACAAAAAGGTTCTAGCAATTTATAACATCATGGGGGAAAGATGAGTAGGAATCAGGATGATGTCATGAATTGGCTATATTTGTTTTTGTTAGTTAACTGACAGATTTTATTATGAATGTAACGAATGGTGCACATCAGTTGAAAGGGACAGGATGATTGACTTCAGCTCTTGCAAAGAATCATGCTAAACATGCATAAGTAAATTTATTCTTGTTAAAGTTTATGGTTTTGAGTGGTAATTAAACTAAGTAATTGCTATGAATAAGTATATACCTAAGATATTTATTCATTCTTGCATCCCATATAAGGAGATATACACATATATTTCTCACTTTGTTTTCAGTCATATGCATTAGAAATCTAAGCAAATAATGAAATCCACATGCCAAATACAAGCTGTTATTTTAACCAATTTAAATGATTAAAAGGTCATTATGATTTCTTACTGTTTTATCAAAACAGGCGAGATTTTTTTTTTCCGTAGACATTTACATTTCAGAAGGCTGACTCCAGTTTCATCTGATCAAAAACATACAACTACCTTACAGGTCACCTTTCAGTCTTTTCATAGTTACTGCAGAGAAATAGGGATTTGTAAGGTAGCATTTACCTTATCCTGAAGTAGGAATTAACATTAGATTACCTTAGATTCTCAGATGAATCATGTTTTGTCAATGTTTATTTCTGTCCATTAATTATAAGTTAGTTTTCAGTGATTTAAATATATGCAGATGTTTTACACTGACATAAAATTTAAAAGTAAGAATCAAATGAAATTAATTCTATTCTTAGTTTGTTTAGATCTGTGGGTTCATCTGTACAATCAATATAGCCTATTTTAGCCAGTTAGCAATACAAGCAGACCATGCTTATGGAAGTTTTATTTCTTTAGTCTTCAATAATCCAAGTAAATTTTGTTTAATTAAGCAATTCATGATCTCACTCCTTAGGATTTTTGTACTGCAGGACAGAGAGAAGACTATAACAATGTCAGTGACAATGAACCAAGGGAGAATGTCTTTTTTAAAGAATAAAACACCAACTAAAAATGTTCTGTCCGCTTTACACCATCTGTAGGATTTTTGTGTGTTTCACTTATGCTTTATGTAATTTCAAAGAAAACTGTGCCCAGAGGTAGCCATCAAAAAGTACTGTACAGTCTAATACTTAAAAAAAAAAAAAAAAGGTATATTGAATTATTGCTGTTTCTTACATGAAGCATTAAAGTGTTTTAATGTCTGAGAGTCCATATGAAAACTAATAATGTCATTATGAAAATCTTGACTAAAAGGTATGAAGGGGAATGCATAGCAGAATTAAATTCAAACAATGAAATTTAAGGTAAATCTTGTGTAATTTGTCTTGTTTAAAATTGTCTTACTTTACAAGACACAAATTCTTAATTCCTACAGCTTTATTTTCTTAATGTGTAAGATGTCTGTCTAATCAACTGGACTAGATTTAACATTCAGGTTTTGATCTCTTCAAAATGCCATGATAATAAATGGTCTAACATGCTTTCTACCAGAATCTTGGGAGAGGATGAAGCAAAGACTTCTGAGAGAAAAGTAGTTACTTCTTTGGTTCCCACATAAATTGTGAGACAATGAGAACAAATAACTATTTTATTTGGAGAAAAATTTCCAGAATGTCACAGTAAATTATGAACCTTTGAGCAATTTTCCAATTTAATTTCATGACTGTAACTTAAATATTTGTGAAACTTTTATTTTAGAAACAACAAAATTCCTAACTTTCGGTCATCTGGCAAAAATTGGAGGGTTTCAGGTTTAAGTTCCTTTTGCTTCTTCAAAGTTGTCTGTCTCTGATAAATTCCAGGAGACTTTCTGGTAATTCTATTTAGACAGTATACATTATTCTGTTTATCATATGTAGAAATCAAGCTTACAAAACAGAGGAGAAAAAGGCTGACAGGATGTGACAGACAAAGTAAAATGATATTTACTCAAAATATTTCATGGCTTTTTTTCTCAAAATTCATCTGCAATTTTTCATTCTTCTTTTTATTCAATCAACGTCAAATAAAATGCCAGAAATATGATGAATTCCAATCTTTTTTTTTTTTTCACAAAAGTTGTGATAAGATGAAAACCTTAACATTTGTTGGAAAAAAACAAACCCACAAAATTTCTCCTTCATATGTTAAAATTCTGTTTGTTTTTAGTGATGTGGTTCTATCAAAATTTGGTTTAAATTAAAATCAATTAGAAGATTAGAATGATATGAGAGAAGCAACAATGCAGCTGCCTAACAGTGAACTATGTCTCTCGTAACAATCTGTCCTAATTTGGGCATCTGAGTTATACAGATGGATTTTTTCTTCAATTATTTAGCTATTCATAATAATGGATTTGCAGGCAAATTAAAGTTTGGAGACTTGAAAAGACTCAGAGGACTTTTTCGTCGTGTATAAATAAGCATGTCCTGAGATGTCTGGAATACTGGAACCCAACTTGTCAGCAGCGTGTTATCCATCATCATCTCAAGGGTAGGGGAAAAATGACTACATACTGAACAGACATCAGTACTCAGACTTCTACCCATAAAGTCCCTTCAGGGTCAATGTTTCTTTTTATGTGAAGGCACAGAACTTCCTCAGTCTTGCCACTTTGTGACTGCTCAGGCTTTACGTTAAGCCTATATTCCAGCTTGGTTAAAAAGGCAAATATTAAACTACCTGCATTTCCAGAGAGCCTAACATGAATGTTATTTTTGGAAATTTCCTATCCATTTGAAATTCACACAAAAAAAGAGGAGTAGCGGAGGCAAGAGAAAAAGTTCAGTTTTATATCCTAAAACTTACAGTATTTTCCTGGGAAATAAGAATTTAGATGAGACTTGTAACATTCTAAAACTAACTCTAAAACCAAGGTAATCCAACCCTCACACGAAAATGCTATTCAGTATAAATTGCTTATGGAAGGGATCAGATAGGTCACTGAGGGGATTTTCAAAGCCTTGTAATCACTATCTATATGTGAAATCATATGCCTAATTGCTATTAATGATTTTGAAAATCTCTCATTACTTCATTTGCAACTTGTATGTAAATGAGCATTTAAAAGTATGTTTTAGAAATACAGTAAAAGAATCATACTAATGGAAACAGCACAATGAATAACTTCAATAAGAATTGAAGAATAGTTATTCTTTCTAATATTCAGACTTGTAAATATGGCTTGGTATGGCTTGGTGAAAAAATGACTTATTTCCTATCTTTACTAGGAATCCAAAACTAAGTTTCAAACCCTTGGAGAAGTAACTAATTTCCTGAATTCTGAATGTCTTCTAGGGTTGGCTTTTTCAGCAGCACACTTCTTTTCCACAGTCTTGAAACTTCCATTTTAATCTTCACCAAGAAAATCTCTCTTAATTCCAAAGACACTAGCTGCTAATCAGAAGTTGTGATAAGGTTAATGCCCTCTTCAGGGAGAAGTCCACTCCTGAAGGACAGTCTTAGACATTTTAGTCCTGGTTATCAGCCAATCAGCCTTTATATAATGACCTATAAGTATCTCCTAGGCCTTTTTTTTTTCCTTACACAAAAGCTAACAATTTATTCTCTCCAGAGCAGACCAGCCATATTATTTCTGGAGCTTCAGTGCAATGAAAACAACTTACATGAGCTGTCAAGCCTTATCATTCAAATAACTCCTAAATACTTCACCACAGAAAGTAAAACATGGTGATTAATACTTTAACATCTGTTGCACATTGTCATGTATCCTGCAATTGCCTACCAGCTAAAACAGCATCTCATTTTGCAGCCAGATGTATCAAGTTTCATCTGCTTCTTCACTGGAATTCTAGCTGATCTGAGCCCTTGTATTGCTTATATTCTAAAATATAAAGCTAATAATAAAAAATCTCTCCAAAGAAGATATGGCATGTGCTTTCTCAAGTATAAAGAGTTCCTGTCCTGTTTTAGACTTCCCTTATCTAACTGAAGATTCAGCTTTAGAAACATTTACTCACAACAAGTAGTGGAGGGGAATGCCCCAGGACCTTCTGACTTGGATGGATTATTAACTAGAGAGGAAAAGATCAGAACTCAACCACTGTATTTGTTTGGTTTAATGGAATCAGTTTCTTGGAAGGATTTCTACAGTAAAAAAGATATGTGATTTTGAAACAAACAAACAACTGGCTGTTTCATGAACTGATTTTTGAAGGATAAGTTCACACTAGCTTTCCACTCAGTGCCTGATTCTTCATCCTTGAGGTCTGCACACACTACTTTTTGCCAAGGGAGACTTTGTGTGGTAATTTCAAAGCAAACCACATACATCCTACTATCTCTCTACATGTCTTGTTTGACATGTCAGAGCAAATGAAACAATTCCTAAGAGTAAGGCTAACTGCAGTTCAAATAATTTGGTAGAGCCAATTAATAAAGATGTTTTGTAGTTCCTGCTCACACTATAAGAGACTTTATGGAAATCTTCAGGTATTCAAGCTCAGTGGCATTTCCAAAATACCTAAATTAATATGGTACCTAATTCTCACTGTCTAGCAGGATGTATTAAATGATTAAATGACTTGTATGCTAACAGCACTTCCATAAATCCTAGAACGTGTAAATCTAAATATTGTAGTTCAAATGTATTGTCATTTTCAATTACATAAATGTTCCTAAGTAGAATTTTCATAAAGGCTCAAAGAAGCTACATATAAAACCTCTTCTTATCATGAGATGTTGTAGAGGCACCTTCAGCTTCCCTTTATGATCCACATTGTGATTGCCCTCTTTGGAAGTATAAATAATTAAATAAATCACAAATGACTGTGGGATTCTAGTTTTTGATTTATGTAAAAAAAGTCTCATTTATTTTGACCTTTGACCATTTGATCTTCATTTTTATTTTATAATTCTTTCTTTACATGGTAGACTCTCTCTGGTGGTGTTGTTTATTATTCTAAATTTTTAAAGAGAAACTGACTTTAGACATAACATCTTACACTAGGACCCCATCAGATCTCACAAGCAGTGTTGGGTCAGGATGGAGTCATACTAAGAACAGATACTCCTTACAAATATCTAGGGCCCTTAGAAAATCTAAATCAATATACAGCACAGGACTAGAGGGTAATATACTGCTAAAAAGCGTTACTTTGTATATACATTAAAAATGGCAGTCTTGACACCTGCAAAATCTCGTGACAGAAATAGTATTGATTTATCATGCTTCAGTGTTGGGTATTGTATTTGAAATTTTAACATTTTCAAAAGTCGGATTGCCAAATTACAGTATTCCCAGTGCTTGAAAACTAAGTCATCTTAGTTGTCCTAAACTTCACTTGCAAAACGGAAGCTCATAGCGTATCAGTCTTTCTGAAACTTTTGGCCAGAATCTATTGAAAACTTCTCCTCCAAGATCAAATACATAGTAACTGACATGTAAGTATTTCAAGGATTTTATTTGATGATAAAATTGAGATTATTGACTTCATATTAACCTGGGACAGAAATTCTCCTGTTATTCACTGATTAGTGCTGATCCTACTTGCAGAGAACATAAACTGATTTGACACATGGACTGTTCCTAATTACACAATGGGCAAAGAGTTTGGCCTAAGTCATGACATTTTGATACATCCTCACTTTAAGCCAATCTCTAACCGAGAAGAAAATACAGAGTTGGCCTACTCTAAGATTCTTTGCAATACCAGACTTTTCCTGTCTTAGATACTTAGTGAGAAAGCATGACAAAAGGCTCTAAAAGCAGATCTTCCTTTAAAGTACCATTTAAACCCCCTATATACCGTGTTGAAGTATGAATTCAATAAGCAAATTAATGCATGTTAAATAGCAACGAGACAGAACAGCAACTATTTTGAACAGAATTTACATGAAATACTTCAGCTCAATATGTCAGAACCTATCTACCATTAACTCAAATCTCAAATTAGGCAAATAACCTCCCTCAGTACAACATAAAAATTAGGCCCTGAAGGGGCCTATAGAAATCAGCTACCAGAACTGTGAGCTGCCTGTTTTCTTGTTAGATGCTCCTTCTCCCTTTAAACTCCCACTGATTATTCATGTTGGAAACATTTGTGTGACCATTTACAATTCCAATCCTGTGAATCCTCTCACAGAGCTAGATGAACTTGTTTTTTTACACACTCAAGAGAAGAGATGCTTGATATACTAGACTGACAACTCTGTTATTCCAGGATGGTCACTCATTGCCTTTTTGTGGATTGCTGTATATTTAAATATTTATGTTGGAATAGCAAGCAAGAAGGAAGGAAAAAAGAAAGAAAGGAAAGAAGAAAGGGAGGAAGGAATTTAAAAAGGAAGGAAAGAAGGAAGGAATGAAGGAAGGTTAAGATCTCCCTAAATCCACCTTCCTCTGATACGGTTAATGTTTCACTTTGTAGTAAGTGAAGATCTTGAGGCCTAAAATCTGCCCATTGTTCTGTAAAGTCCACTTGTCACTGAAGTAGCTGTAACGATGTTTTCTCTACTTTGATCATGCTTCCTCCTTCATAAGCAAGTGAAAGATTTACAGGCTCATTTGCTACCTAACCCTCAGTTACCCCAGCCCAGAACATCAAGTAGTCTGAAATAAAGAGAGAGAGGAAAGTAGAGTCCTACAGAGGCTCCTTATCCATACCTGACCTGCTTCCAGCATCGTTAATGAAAATAAGAATATTTGATATTCCATAACACATTTTGATTTTACTTTTAGTAGGAACTTATATTTGTGTTGTTATTTTCTGGGTGCTATAGATCTATCTGTGCGCAGCTGTCTATGAGAAAGAAAGGGGGAACATAAAGATGATAATACAGAGAAACAGTTTATTCTATCTCTAGAAATGCCTGGGGCTGCATAATTTGACTTCAACATTTGCTGTGAATGTAGTATTATTACACATCTATTTTGCATAAAGGTAACAATTGCTCTGGTAAAAAAAATGCAAGAGAGTTTTCTGAAACACCTAGACTAATTTTAACCTGTTGTTGGCTGAAGAGAACATGCATGCCTTCTATAGTATCCCAGAGAGTTTCTGTTTAAAATAATTGAGGAAGAGGGATAACTTCTAAAGGCAGCACCCAGCGGGCTTTTACTGGAAATTATGACTCCTCTTTTATTTATTTTTTCTAAGCATAGAAGATACTAATATCATCTAGATTGTAATGAAAATACACCTATGAAGAAAACGTTTTGCTTGTGTCACTTATTGCTTATGAGGAAAAAACTCAGAATTTTTTTTTAGATGTAGATGTTATTCTGATTATTGAGAATTTGTTTGGCTTGATTTTTCCTTTAGGTTTTTATTTTGGAGCCTCCAGTGAAGAAACATTATTAACAGATAACTCTGGGTATTCCTCATGTTCAGCAGCTCAATGGTTCAGTTTAGCTCTGATAGGATACATCAGTCAAGTGAAATTGTTTCCTGTCTCTAAGCATATGATATAAACTCCTAAGAAATGTATTTTAAAACCTAGAAAAGAGTGCAGTCTTTATTTTCAGATCATCTAGACCTTGCCTACAGCATTGTTTCTACAATATTCGGTTATAATGAGATTTATAGGGATAAGTGCTATGAGCAATTGTTATGTCTCATCTTCAGATTTAAAGAAAGTTTTGCATGCAGAAGGTGACTTCATGGCCTTCTGTGGCTCACTTCCCTGCCCCTGGCAAGAAGATTTGAAACATCCTCTGTCTGTTTAAGGCTGTATAAATCCTAGGTTACATTTGGCTAGGACCTGTTTTGCTTTACCTTCCCTTAATCTCACTCTTAAACACATAAAAGACAAACTAATATTTCTCTTTTCTTTGAAGAATTATCTTCATACTTTTAACTTGTAAGAAGCTTAAAAGTCAGGTAAAAGTAGTCCTTTCTAGAAAGTGTTGTTCATTTTCAGAAAATTTAAAAGTTGACACCAAATCTTAACCTAAATAAAATTTCCTTTTAAAACATACTGTACGTAGCTTCTTCCCCTCTGCTACAAATCTAAGTCAATAACTATTTTCAAAACCCATCACCAATGAAAATAATTCTTTCTTGTTCATTCATCATCAGTTCTTACATGAAGTATCTCTCCAATTAATGCCCAATTATTAACACAAAGGAAAAGGAATAGGAAAAAGATATTATGGATATTCTCAGAATCAGAATTTAAAATTCCTTCCACAAATATTCATAACAGTAACATTTCATCCAGCTCTAGAATAAGACAGTACATTTCCACTACTAAACACATAAGTAACATGTTGAGAGAGAACATACTGCTGTTCCTCCAAAGAGATATTGATTTAATATCAGTGATCTACAGGATCACCATCTCTAAATTAAATCTAAGAGAGTTGCTAGTTTCTTACAGCTCTTAAGGGACTCCAAGTCAATAACAGTAATGCTTGGAATTTGTGTAACACAGTATTTTGAGATACCTGATAGATATTAATTATATCTCACAATAACTTTTGTAACTAGTAATAATGGGGGCACTACATCATTGACCTCAGAGTCAACAACATCTACTTTTTTTCTGGTAGTCAAGCAATCTAAAAAATATTTTTGATCTTCTTGTCATACTGACATGACTAGTGAGGCATTGGCACAGGCTGCCCAGGGGAGTGGTGGAGTCACCATCCCTGGAAGTGTTCGAGAAACATGACAATGTGACACTGAGGGACATGGTCAGTGGGCATGGTGCTGATGGGCTGTGGTTGGACTAGATGATCTTGGAGGTCTTTTCCAACCTTAATGATTCTAGGATCCTCTAAGTCTTGCATACAGAAGGTGACCACCACATAAAGTCAACTTGTTCGTCTGGTAGGAGTTCTGTATACACCACAAACACAGAGCAGGACCGGAGCAGGCCCAAACAACTCACAGGCACCCTCACTCACTAAATTATTAATGCAACATTTTAAGAAAAGCAAAAAATGAAAAATGCTTAGCTTACAATGTCTACAAACTGCAGCAGTGTACCAAGGAGTTGGTACTCACTGCAATGTTTACGTAGTACAGGCAACTGTGAGGAGCTGGCTCATCAGCTATCCCCAGAGCCACCGCTCCCAGTCAGAAAACCAAGCAGTGCAAGGTGTTTCCAAGACGAAAGACCAAGGATATGCTCACCACCATAAAATTACAGCAAACTTTTCCCAATTTTTTGGATTACCTATGAAAAGAATTTCTGACCCCCTTATTGGTGTAGGTTAATGAACTGTGTTCCTAGAGAAATTGTTTCTTGAGGGGAAAAGGTGCTTTTTGAAAAATTTTTAAGCTTCCAAAATCCTGCTGTCATCAAAGAAATCAGTACATTTCTTTAATGATTTTCTCTTTCCATATCTTTCCTTTATAAAAAAGAATATAAAAATGGAACAAAACAAGACAAACAACAACAATAAAAAAAGGCAAAGGAGAGAACAGAAAGAAAATAAATGAACAAAGTACATTATTTTTAATACAGATTGGGTCTTTTACATTTCTCAGATAGAAAATTGCCACATTTTAAAGGCTAATAAACAAAAAATTTGATATTAAAAAGTGTAAATGTTTGTAAACAGCATTTTTTTTATGATTAACATTACTTATGTGGGTTTTTACTCACTAATGCACTAAATTACCTAACAATCTGCCTGTTAAGATAACCTACTAGTTTCCCTAACAAAAAGCTTCTCAACTTTGTGTAAGCACAAAGGAGACCAGACAATTCCGAGACTTCCAAAGAGGTCACCGCATCCTGAGGATCATTCTCCTCATTGCATTCTCCTTATTTACCCAGTTATCTCACTCGGTAAAAAACTGACAGTCCTGGAGCAGGATTAGGATTCAACAGTTGTAATTTCCCGCTGTCTTGAACCAGAGGACTGTTCCGTATGTTCTTCTTGATTACAAAAGAAGTGAGGAATTTATTTCAAGATGGTTGTTTAATTTTATGACCTTTTCCTGTGTTGCCCCATGAAAGCCTGAGGTGGAATGATCTTTATTTACGAACCAGATGGGATTATAACAGAGTATTGCCAGTTTCCCCTTGCATTAGCATTCATTTCATGATTTTTATTTTTTTCCCTGACTAGAAGAACTGCCTACACCCCTGCTCACCATGGCAACTGAAGAATCTAGCAGCAGACTCAGGGCAGGAAAAACATGAGGAAAAAAAAAAGCTTGAAAATATCCCCTGATACTAAAATTGGTTTTGTTTTCAAAGCAACACACTATGCAATTGAAAGAGAACTATCTACCTATATTTCTGTTGGAATCACCCAGCATGGGAGGAGTACAAAAAGAGTGTGGATGTTTGCATATTATACTGGAGTATGTTAAGGGTAGGTGGCACTTATTTTGAAAGCATATTTTGACTGCTGAGGGAGGATAAGATGTTGACAATGATATGTTAGTGGATGTTTCTGAGGAAGAGAAGACATTCATACGTACTGGATGAAAGTCATAGCAATTTTGTTTGAAAAGTTTTCCTTCTGTTCCTGAGTTGGTGCAATAAACATAACTGTTGACAAATATTTATCATCATGTCTAAACGTATGGAAAGAATAAACCAAAGATTTTCAACCACTGTCAGAATGAAAACAGACTCTGGTGAGTTTGCTAACACCGTAGCCAAATACTGCACAAGAAATATCAGCCTAATGGATTGTAATTACTTATATAAAGAACTTGTGTTTATAGGAATAATTCTGAATACATTTCTAAAGAAAGACATTTTAAATATTATCTGGACACAAAGTTGAACTAACAATAATTAAAACAATTGTAAAGTATACTGTTGCTTTTCCAGGCAGAGAATCACATGTCCTAGAAATAAGAAGGGAAAAACAGAAAAAAAAAGAAACAAGGAACCAATCATGCTGTCTCACCTTACCAAAGAGGAGTCAATACCAAAAAAATTGTGTCTTAAAAAAAAATTCAAAGAAAAACTCTTTTTCATGTCTGTGGGAAAACCATTTGATTAATGTAAGTAAGGAAAACAGTCTGACATGCATTAATCTAATCACAGCAAATAAGCTCATTGGAAGTTTTCTTCTATAAAATTAGTTACATAATCTATTAGTCTTAATGAGAAGACAGCATGTAAATAACTTTCCTAGTTTGCCATCAATTGCATATGACTTGCAATTGATCACAATAAAATAAGGGACAAATTGACCTCTAACATAATTTTCTACCAGTTTTAAAGGCAGTTATTATTAGACAACAAAAAAGAGCACTGAAGAGGTAGACACTGCTATTGAGAGGCTGGAGCTCACAAACTCCTCACATTCTCAGTAGATAAGTTATAATATTTTGTTTCTCTAAGTACATGCTGCCTATATTCTTCTTGTGGAAGGAAAGCTATGGTTACCCAATACAGGAGAAAAATAGATGGGATTCAGATTAGCTTCATAAACTGAAGTTCACACCTGTGTCTACAGTGCAAATGGCAGCTATTGCCAAAAAAAATGATGGTCTTGCTTTTGCCTGCAAAGTCTGAATAGGTGGCTATCAACTTTGATAAGCCTGATAAGATGGTAATGGGCATATATTGAGAAATACTGGATGAATGTTGGTGGTGGTGGTGGGGGGGTTTTTTTGGTTGTTGTTTTTTTTTTTTTTGTCAACGTTCACCACACTGCATTTTAATTTCAAATTATTTGCAATTTGTGTCTTAATTATCTGATTTTTTTCTCTCTCAGTGAATGTAAGTTGCAGGAGAATGAAGGACAGGAGAGACTAAATAGAGAAAACAGACCTAGTGCTAGAGGAAATGGAGACAGAGTTTAAGGCAAACAGAAAGTGTGTCTAAAATAAAGGAGAGGAAAACTATGTACTGATGAAGAGAGGTAATAGTAAAAATGCTGCCGTAGTATGGTAAATCAGTTATATGACATTGGTTAATAAAAAACAACTCTATTACAGGGAAAGGAAAGGAAAGTAAAAAGGAAAGGATAAAGGAAGGGATAAAGGAAAGGATAAAGGAAAGAAAGGAAAGAAAAGGAAAAGAGAGGAATGGCAAATATTTAGGTTAAAAATGCTTGGGGAATGACTACAAAAGAATTAATCTTGAGGCAGATTTAGAACAATGTTCCATACCTTCCTGCAAATTCTGATGTAGATAGAAGTCCTGAGGGACAAAGGTACTAGTCCTTGAATGTAGAACCAGCTTTGAATACCAAGCTAACAGCATTAAACTTGTTTGAGTTTGCATTTCAAGCAATGGAAAAAGAAATGCAGACATGCTCTAGAGACAGAGCATGAAAATCACTCCAGATAGATATAATGGGTAAGTCAAGGAACAAGGGGAATGGGAAAAGGGACTCATCAGGAAAGTGTGAGAGTAAAGTCAGACATGACAGAAGTTGAAAGATAAAAGTTATCATTACCATCAGTATTTACGCAAATAAAAGAAGAGCAGGATGTAAATGGACCTCCTCTGCAAATATCTTCACCTTTGTGACAGTAAAGATATCTAGTGCAAAAACATTGCTAAAAAAAAAAAAAACATTTTCTTCTGCGTTCAAGAAAAAATTACGCAGGACTTGAGAGAGAAGGCAGCATCAGGGATACTGAAATTGTGATCTTTTAATGAAAATTGGTTTGAATGAAAACCTTCACTTGAAGTAGCAGGTGTCAGAACTGGATCATTTACTCCTATGTATGTCTGATATAGCTTTTATATTTCCTTCATCTTTTCCTTTTGCTTAATATTTACAGTTTCATTTAATGATAACTTAGTCATAGGAGGATGACTAATCTGGACATCTTTTCAAATTAGCTTAGTAAAAACTAAAGAAGCACTTACATGGATGCATTTCTCTATAGTTTTCAAATGTACTTCTGAATAATCAGCTGATATCAGTAAGGTTTGCAATATTCATATTTGCCTAGGAAGGACTGGACTGATTTTCTGATTTTTCTTACTAGTTTCAAATTCTTTTCTGTATTTCCTTGTATTCAGTTGCATACTATTTGTACTATGTTAAAAATAATTAATTTTCTTGTTTTTTTTTTTTTTTTTTCAGACACCTGTTAGCAGTGCAGCAGTAAGTAAACTTTGGATAAACTCTCCAATTGGACTTTCTGAGATGAGTAATGAAAAATAGGAAAATTCTGTATTCTCCACTTATTCCATTTATCTGGAGATAACAAATATAACTATTTTATTTTAATTCACCTTCACTTATAAAATTTAAATTCTCTGGATAAAGGTATTGAATTTGCCATTGGAAATTAAGAAAGTCTATTTCCACAAGTACAACAAAACTGCCAAAAGTAGAATTTTCTTTGGAAAAATACCATGATAATTTTCCTGTAAAAGAAAGAAAAATATCTGCTGGAAATTTGCATTCATGTTAGTCCTTTTTCACTATGCAAAATGACATCTCCAAATGCCTCAAGCAGGCATTTCTCATAGAAACCAAAGGAAGAAAAAGTGATAAAGAAATTAAAATCTAATAACACATCACGGTAGAATATTTATAAGTGATCAGTAGTGTATTAAGCTGTAAAGAATACTTATCACAGTCACTCTAGCTGGTTATATTCTCTCCTACACAACTACCTAACCTAAGGCTAGATTACTTTGAAATTTGAAAGCAGGTTTCTGAGCATTAGACAGCGCATCAATTATCATAAACAGATTTAGCGTGTGAGTATGCATATATACTGAATTAAGCAAGGTGCTATCTGCAAGATTTTTTATTTATAGACACACTTTTCTTCCAGGATTTCTTTAAGTTGTTTTTAAATGAATGATACTGAGGAAGATAGCTTCAATACATATGAACAAAGAGTGCAAGTCAGTTCTTAATGAGTATGAATAAGAGAAACTGCAGTGAGTAACTCTACATCAGTTGTGAATCTCAGTAACACCACAGCTTTTGTTCATAGCAAACTAATATCACTAAATCATCATCCTCAGCCCAATATCTAAAACCCCTTAATTACAACCCTTTGACAATATTATTCTTTAAATTATGGTCAAATCACATCTAATTGAGAGATTAGTTCAGGACAGTACTTTTACATTTCCTACATAAGTAAAACAGTGCACCAATTCTGTAAGTGTTCCTCTGAAGGTAATGCCTCCTGTTTTATTATGCTGGCTCACAAAGTCAGAGACAGACGCTGTTGGTATGGCAGTAGAGGTTGAACCTTCCTGCAAAGATTCCATCACATTTTGTTGCCATGCGACACATGGGGCACTGTGACACAGTAGCATCCGAGATGGAAGAGAGTATGAGGCAAAGGGGTCTCATTGAAGACCACCATGAGGAAAAAATTGCAGCCACTGAAATTCATCAACACTCGATGAACATTTATGGAGATCAAACAGTGGGTGTGAGCATAGTGAGGTGGTGAGTGGTGCATTTCAGCAGTGGTGACACTGGGACACCTCCACTGCTGCAGATTGTTACGTGTGTAGCATGCAGGCTCCTGCTCATCAGTGGTGAAAATGCACAGTGAATGGTGGTGACTATGTTGAAAAAGAGTATTTTGTAGCTGAGAATTTGCTCTATCAGATAGTGTTACTGCGCTCTTAGTATCTGTTGTAGTTTCCAAGGAAATAAACAGGAGGCATTACTTTCAGAGTGACCTATGCAGTTTCAAAAATACAACATGATCTGATTTTATACTACACAAAACTTGGTTTTGGTCAAAATCTACATATAGAGTTCCCGTATTACAGAATGAATATTCTAGAAGTCTTGAAGGGAGAAGACAAACTTGACTGCTGATTTTGTTGCATTTAGTTTTGCATTACGGAGAATTTGGGGGAGGGACAGTATTTTCTTTGCCATCCATACCCCCCTTCCCATAAATTAAGGCATTTTTTTTAAGTACTATCTTTCTGTTGAAGTTTTTGGGATTCCTGCTCACAGTCTGAATTACTTAACATTCAGTAGCTGATTTGCAGAAAGTGTTCCACTTAGGTTTGGAGTGCCAATTGTAAGATATTAAATTTCATCATTTTTATTGCAGATATGTCCTGGGCTACATGAAGCCACCATTTATCAGGAAGCCATGGGCACAATAAACCCAGTTTAGCTGGAAAGTCCAGAAATGGTATGCAATAGATATCTAACTGCATACCAGAAATAACAGAAACAAATACTCTTGCTAATCATCAGCCATTAGTGCGAATAGTATCTTGCCTTACCTTTGAGAGTATTCAACAAATTTAACAGGTATCCTGTAAAAATTTGCCCTGGAGTTTTTCAAGAATCTTGATGTGATTCTGCCACATATGGGTAACATATTATGAGCTTACTTCTAGGAAATCTGAAACATATTTTGAAGTTCTGAGTATTAGAAGATATGCTTGATACCCAAGAGAAAATTAACAAAGACTGTTAAAATATGAATTAAACCACCATTTCTCCTTTACTCTTTGAACAAGACTAATTTCCAGTTTTCTCTTTTACTTTCTCTTCTCCTGAGCTGTTTAATTATCATCCTGAAACTGGCAGTTTTAGTAGGATGACTTACTCAGTTATACTCAGTTAGTAGGAAAAGAGGAAGTGAAGCTCTGTATTGAGAGCTAATTAATGAAATATTAGGGAAGAATTTGGTGGGGGGGAATCCTGCACAATTACCTATTCTAGGTGAAATGTGAAATTAGAGACAATTAAATATATTCTGATTCCTTCACTTGGCCTCCTCTTAATTACTGTTTTTGCGGAGCTGAGCATCTCATGCATCATGCACCCTT
>JANHGO010000033.1:298716-313797 GCA_024606505.1 Aquila spilogaster | reverse complement strand
TCACCCAGGCAAGTGGACCACCATGGAGAAAGGTATCCAGTACCTGAGGGAATGAGCCGTGCTGGAGGTGATTTATAGTGATTCAGATACCGAGCAGTCACCCACAGATCCAGATGAAGTCCAATGCACACAACCCATGTGGCAGAAGTTTCTACGACGTGCACCAGCATCATATGCCAACTCATTGGCAGTGATGTCCTGGAAAGAAGGCGAGGGACAAACGGTGGATGAAGTGGCTGGCTGACTCCGGCAATATGAAGGAAGTTCCTCCCTATGGGCCTGTGTCTCAGCTGTGGAGAAACTGCCAGACATGCTAGCCAAGAAACTGTCCCGAGAGTTCCAGTGATTCAAGGATAAGTTCTGCCCCCCACCTGTATGGGCCTGTATCTCAGCTATTAAGAGTAAGCGTTCCTCTGCTCAAGAGAGAGGAGATAGAAGGTACACACCATGGTGTACCCTGTGGTTTTACCTGTGTGACCACGGAGAGCACGTGAGGGAGTGGGATGGAGAACCTACCTCAACCCTAGATTCACGGGTACGTGAGTTGCAAGAAAAAACAATCACAAAAGGGGATTCTTCCTGAAAAATGCTGCTCCAGTTTCCAGCGGGCAGTTCCCCAGACAGAGCAGAAGGGCTGATCTCACTTCTGATCCTCTTAAAACCACAACTCCATAACCTGCAGCAGGACTGATGTACAGCTGACTTGCCTGTAATTCTCTGGATCTTCCTTCTTGGAGATAAATGTGATGTTTGTCCTTTTCCAACCATCACGAAGCTCCCCCAGCTGGTGTAAGCTTTCAAAGATGAATGTCAGGCACTCTGGGACAGAGAGAGAGGAAGGCAGACTGCTACAGGGGCTTTGTATCCATACCTGAGCTGCATCCAGCCCTATTCATGACAGTAGGAATATTTGATATACTCATTCCCTACCACATTTTGATTTCACTTTTTAATGGGGACTTTTTTGTACTTATTTTTGCTTTTTTAGGCACCCATAGATCATGGGTAGCTTTATAAGTGAAAGAAAGGGGTGTCATGAGGATTGTTACATGGTGAATCACTGTTTATTCTATCTCTAAAAATGCCTGGAGCCACATAATTTGACTTCAACATTTGCTATGCTCTACAGTGAATATACTATTATTAGTCATCTTTTGTGTAACGCCAGTACCAATTGCTCTGATAAAAAGAATACATACAAAAGAGTTATCTGAAACACCTAGATTAACTTTAACCTGTTGCTTGCTGAAGCGAACTTGTATGCCTTCTATAGCATCCCAAGGTGTTGCCGTTTAAATGAATAGGGCAAGAAGAATAATTTTTTCAGGCAACACTCCATGAGCTTTACTGTAAAACTGTGGTTCCTTAGACTTCTTTTTCAAGCAGAATAGAGATTAATACTGTTAAGATTGTAATGACAAAGCACGTATGAAGCAAAATTATTTTGCTTGTGCAGCTTATTGTTTATGGGTGAAAGAAATCAGGATTTGGTTTTAGATGTAAATATTATTCCAATTAGTGAGAATTTGTTTGCCTTGATTTTTTAAAAGTTTTAATTTAAAGCTTCCAGGATATAGTAATTATTAACAGATAGCTTAGAATATTCCTAGTGTTTAGCAGCTGAATTGTTTAGTTTAGCTGTGATAGGATGTATCTGTCAAGTGAAATTGTTTCCTATCTCTAAGCATATGAAAGAAACTGCTAGGAAATGTATTTTGAAACTTAGAAAAGTGTAAAATCTTTATTTTCAGACCATCTAGAGCTTGCCTAGAGCATTGTTCCTACAATATTTGGTTATAATGGGATTTATAGGGATAAGTGCAGTGAGCAATTGTTATGTCTCATCCTCAGATTTAAAGAAAGTTTTGCATGCAGAAGGTGCCTTCATGGCCTTCTGTGGCTCATTTCCCAGCCCCTGGCAAGAAGATCTGAAACTTCTCTTGTCTGTTTAAGACTGTGTAAATCCTAGGTTAGATTTGGCTAGGAACTGTTGTGCTTTGCCATCCCTTAATCTCAAACGTAAACACACAAAAGGCAAACTAATTTATTTCCTTGAAGAATTCTCTTCATACTTCTAGCTTACAAGAAGCTTAAAGCTAAGCAGGTGAAAGTAGTCATTTCTAGCAAAAGTTTTGCATTTTTAGAGAATTTAAGTTAGTGACACCAGATTTTACCCTAAATATAAAGCAATTTCCATTGTAAACATACTGTAAATGGTTTTTTTGCCTCTGTTACAAATCTAAGTTACTAAGTTTTTTCAACGCCTGTCACCAATGAAAAAATCCTTTCTTACTTATTTATCAAGGCTAAGCGAAGACTTGGAGTTTCCAATTGCAAAAAAAAAAAAAAAAAAAAAAAGTATTGTTATGGTAATTTTTAAGAAGCAGAACTTAAAATTCTCTTCCACAAGCTTCCATAACAGTAAAATTTCATCCAGCTCTAGAGTAAGAGAGTACATTTCCACTATTAAGCACCTAAGTAATATGCTGGGAGAGAACATACTGCTGTTCATCCAATGAGATATTGATTTAATATCAGTAATCTACAGGATCACCATCTCTAAATTAAACCTAAGAGAGTGACTAGTTTCTTACAGCTCTTAAGGAACTTAAAGTCAATAACAGTAATGCTTGACATTTGTATAGCACAAGATTTTGAGATACCTTATAGATGTTAATTATACTTCACAATAACCCTTGTAGCTGGTAATAAATTATGTACCACATTCACTATCTAAAAGTCAACATCATCTACTTCTTTTCTGATACTCAATGTATCATAAAATATTTTTGACTTTCTAGTCACATTGACATGAATATTGCATATGGAAAGTGACCACAATATAAAACTAATTGTGCACCCGATAGTAGCTCTGTCTTTGTACCACAAATGCAATAGACCTGGTAGAACCTGGTTTAATAACACCTGAGTTAAACTACAAGATTCAGCTGGGGCCAGGCGCTTCTCGTGCCCCAGCAGAGCCAGCTCTGCCCTGGCTCCACACTGCCCAGAGGCCACAGCTGAGCACAGCCGTACAGCTCGGAGGTCACTAAGTTATCGGAGCTCACACTGCAACGTCTTAAGAGAAGCAAAAATGGAAAACAGCTTAACATGCCTGCAAAGTGCAGTAGGAGTCAGTCCTCGCTCCACTGTCTTGGCAGGATGGGCAGCTGTGAGGAGTCGGCTCATCGACTGCCCCCAGCTCAGCTGCCACCTCTTCCAGTCGGGAACCCAAGCGCTGTGGAGCATCTTGAAGATGAAGGACAGAGGATGCTAACTGGCATAAAATTACAGCAAACATTTGCCAATATTTTTGCTTGTCTATGAAAAGAAGTGCTGACTGCTTTCACTGGATAGGTTAATAAACTGTATGCCTAGAAAAATGATTTCTAGAGGGGAAAAAAAAAGTGTTTTGTGAAAAGTTTTTAAGCTCCCAAAATCATGCTTTCTTCAACGAAATTAGTATTTTGCTTTAATGATTTTCTCCTTCCACATCTTTCTTTTAAAAAATAAGAAAAGAAAAACAAAATTAAGAAAAGGCAGAGGAGAGAAAGGCAGAATGTAAAGAAGAGCAAGGAATAGAAAACAGTATTTTACATGTAGATGGAGAACTTTATGTCATTCATGGAAAATTGTCATATTTTGAAGGCTGATAGACAAAAATTTTGAAATTAAAAAGTATAAGTGTGTGTAAAACTTTGCATGTTTTCTAATTAACACTATTTATGAGGTTCTATTACACACTAATGCATTAAATTAGTGTTACCCTAAGAAAAAGACTGTGGACTGAGCTTCTCAACTTTGTGCAAGCACAAAGGAGACCAGGCACTTGATTGCCAAAGAGGCCACTGCCTCCTACAGATCATTGCCCCCCATTGCAGTGCCTATCTTTCACGTATATCTCATTCAGTAACAACTAGCAGTACTAGAGCTGGAGTAGGATCCAGGAGACATAATTTCCTAGTGTCTTACTTGAATCACTGGACTATTCTCTTCTGTATGGTCTTTTTTGATTACAAAAAAAAGTGAGGCATTTTTTTAAAGATGTGCATTTAATTTTAGGACTTTTTCCTGTGTTGCCCCATGAAAGTCTGAGGTAGAAAGTTCTTTATTTATGAATCAAACTAAGAATTGCCAGTTTCTCCTCACATTAGCATTCATTTCATGATTTTTATTTTTTTCCCTGACTGGAAGAACTGCCTACACTCCTGCTTGCCATGGCAACTGAAGAATCTAGCAGCAGACTCATGGTAGGAAAAACACAAGAAAAAAATAAAGCTCAAAAATATCCCCTGATACTAAAATTGGTTTTGTTTTCACAGCAACACACTATGCAATTGCAAGAGAAAGAGAGCTATCTACCTATATTTCAGTTGGAATCACCCAGCATGGGAGGAGTACCAAAAAGAGTGTGTATGTTTGCATGTTACAGTGGAGTATGTTAAGGGTAGGTGGCACTTATTTTCAAAGCATATTTTGGCTGCTGAGGGAAGATGAGGTGTTGACAATTATATGTTAGTGGATGTTTCTGTGGAAGAGAAGGCATTCATATGAACTGGATGGAAGTCACAGCAATTTTATTTGAAAAGTTTTCCTTCTGTTCCTGAGTTGGTGCAATAAATATAGCTGTTGACAAATATTTATCAGCATGTCTAGACATATGGAAAGAAGAATAAACCAAAGTCTTTTAACCACTGTCAGAATGAAAACAGGCACTGATGCATTTGCTAACAGCATAATCAAATGTTATACAAGGAATATGAGCCTCATAGGTTATAGTTACTTAGAACAGCAAAGAATGTAAGTTTATAGAATAATTCTACACAGATTGCTAAAAAAGGCATTTTAAACATTACCTGGACACAAATTTGAAATTAGTAATAATTAAAACAATACTAAATTATGTTGTTGCTTTTCTAAGCAGGAAACCACATATATTAGAAATGAGAAAGGAAAAAAACCCCACCATATGGACTCACCTTATTAAAGAGGAAGGAGTCAATATCAAAACCAGTGTGTAAAAAAAGGTCAATGAAAAGTTTTCTTCATTTCTGTGCAAAAATCATTTGATTCATATGAGTAAGGAAGACAGTCTGACATGCATTAATCTAATCACTGCAGACAAGCTTATTGGAAGTTCTCTATTCTTCCATAAAATTAAGCAGTCTGTTTTTCTTAATGAGAGGACAAAAGGTAAAATAACTTTGTTTGCCATCAGTTGCAAATGACTTGCAATTGAGTACAAAAAACATAAGAAAAAAATTGACCTCCAACATCATTTTCCACCACATTTTAAAGGCAAATTACTCCGTATAATAAAAAGAGAGCTGTTAAGATAAACACTGCTATCTGGAGGCCAGAGCTCACAAACTCCTTGTGTGCTCAGTAGACCCACTGGAACACTGCGTTTCCCCCCGAACACCCCCTTCACACATCCCTCCTGTAGCAGGAAAGCAGTGGTCGCCCAGCTCTAGTCCAACACAGGAGAGTTGCAGGCAGGGGATGCGGTTGGATTCAGGAGCTGAAATGCACACCTGTGTCTACAGCGCAGATGACAGCCATGTAAAAAACCTGATGGTCACGGTTTTCTCCTGCAAAGAAATTGGAATAGGTGGTTGTCAGGTTTGACAAGCTGGATAGTAATGGGCATGTGTTCAGAAAGAACTGGATGAATTTTTGTTTATTTTTGTCCACATTCAGCTCACTGCATTTCAATTTCATAAATTAGCTCTCTGTTGCTATTTATTCTCTAATTCTCTGAGTTATTCTCTCTCAGTGAATGTAAGTTGCAGGAGAATGAAGGATAGGATCAACAAAATGCAGAAAGTAGAACTAGTGCTACAAGAAATGGAGCCAGAGTTGAAGACAATCGAAGGCAATTACAACTAAAACAGAAGAGTGGAAAAGTATGCATTGATAAGGAAAGATAATAGTAAAAATGCTGAGGCAGTGTTGTAAATTAATGATATGAAATATTCGTTAAAAAAAAAGAATTACATTTTTTTTAAAAAAACAGAATATTTAGGTTAAAACCACTTGGGGAATAACTGCAAAAGAATTAATCTTCAGGCAGTTTTAGAGCAATGTTCTATACCTCCATGCAAATTCTGCTGTAGTTAGAAGTCCTGAGGGACAAAGGTACTTGATAGCCCTCGGATGTAGAACCAGCTTTGAATACCAAGTTAAAAGCATTAAACTAGCTAGAGTTTGCATTTCAAGCAATGGGAAAAAAAAGTAGAAATGCTCCAGAGACAGTGCATGAAAATCACCCAAAGACAGACATTATGAGTTAGCCAAGAGACAAGGGGGAACTGGAAAAAGGACTCCTCAAGGAAGTGTAAGAACGAAGGCAGACATGCCAAAAGTTGAATGATAAAAGTTGGTTGATTTATGCAAATAAAAGGAGAATAAGGTGTAAGTGGACCCCCCTCTGTGATCATCTTCTTAACATTAAAGATAATCAGTGTATAGTACTAACACTAAACTAATCATTTGCATCTGTGTTCAAGAAACAAGGATGTAAGTAAGACTTGGGGGTGAAGGCAGCATAAGTGATAGTGAAATCTGTGAAATATTCATGAAATGTCCTTCCCTGAAGTAGCAGGGATTTCAACCGGTTTATTTACTCCTATGTATGTCTGACCTATCTTTTCTATTTCCTTCATCTTTTCCTTTTACTTAATATTTTAAGTTTCTTTTAGTGATAACTTAGTCATGGGAGAATGACTAATCTGGACATTTTCTCGAATTAGTTTTGTAAACACTAAAGAAGCACTTAAATGGAAGCACTTTGCTACTGTTTCCAAAGGTATTGCTGAATAATCAGCTGGTATCAGTAAGGTTTGCAACATGCATACTTGCCTAGGAAGAACTGGACTTCTATTTTCTGATTTTCCCATTAGTTACCAAAGAAATGTATTTCCGAATATTCAGTTGCACCCTATTTGTACCATGCCAAAAAGAAATAATTCAATTCCTTATTACCAGACCCCTGTCAGCAGTGTAGCAGTAAGTGCTTTGAGTAAACTTTCCAGTTTGGCATTCTAGGATGAGTAATGAGAAATGGGAAAATTATTATATTCTTTATTTCCATTCATCTGGAGGTACTTTAAACCACTTCAACTAAATATTTTAATTCACCTTTTTTAATGAAAATAAAATTCTCTGGATCGAGAGCTTGAATTTGCCATTGAAAATGAGGGGAAAAAATCTCCAGAAGTATATAGCAAAACTGCCAAAAAAGTACAATTTTCTTTGGGAAAATTTCATGAGAATTTGCCTCTAAAAGAAAGAAAAATATTTGCTGGAAATTTGCATTCATGTTAGTCCCCTTTCATTATGCAAAATGACATCTCCAAATGCCTCAGGCAGGCTTTTCTAATAGAAACCAAAGGCAGAAAAAGTGATAAAGAAATTAAAATCTAATAACATATTATGGTAGAATATTTATAAGTGATCAGCAGTGTATTAAGCTGTAAAGAATACTCATCACAGTCACTCTGGCTGGTTATATTCTCTCCTACAGAGCTACCTAACCCAAGGCTAGATTGCTTTGAAATTTGAAAACAGGTTTCTGAACATTAGACAGTGCATCTGTTATCATAAACAGCTTTAGCATGTGAGTGTGCATATATACTAAATTAAGCAAGGTGCTACCTGCAAGGTTTCTTATTTATAGATACACTTTTCTTCCAGGTTTTTTTAAATTGTTTTTTAAATGAATGATACTGAGGAAGACAGCTTTAGTACAAATGAACAAAGAGTGCAAATCAGTCCTTACATGGCATGAATCAGAGTAACTGCACTGAGTAACTTAGCACCAACTGAGAATCTACTCAAAACATCAAACTTTTCATTCATAACAAGGTAATATCCAAAAACCTTCATCCCAAACCCCATGTCTAAATCCCTTAAATTCAACCCTTTCATAATACTATTCCTTGTGCCATAGTGAAATCGCATTTCATCAAGACAGATTATTTCAGCATAATACCTTTCTTACAGAAGTAAAGCAGAGCACCAATTCTAGTTTCCAAACCACCAAAACAGCTGATATTTTACTAAATAAAACCTGAGTTTGGTCAAAATCTACATGTAGAATTCCTGTATTTTAAAAGGAATGTTCTAAGCATTTGGAAGGGAGAAGGCAAATTTGGGCTGCTGATTGTTTTAATTATACATTTTGGAGTTGGGGGGGGGGGGTGGCCATACCTTATTCATAGCCACTGCCCATAAATTAAGGAATTAAAAAAAGTGCCAACTTTCTTTTTAAGTTTTTTGGATTTCTTTTTATAGTCTGAATTACTTAACATTCAATGGTGTATGTGCAGAAAGTATTTTACTTAGGCATGGAGTTGCTATTGTAAGATACTCAATTTCAATTCTATTGCTACATATCTGTCCTGTGCTACATGAAGTTATTGTTTGCCAAGAAGCCAAGGGCACGATAAACCTAGTTTAGCTGGAAAAGTCCAGGAATAGTATGCAGTAGGTCTCTGACAGTATACCAGCAATGACAGAAAAGCATACCTTCAGCAATCATCAGCCATTGCTGAGAATAGGATTTTGCCTCACATTTGGAATTGTTCAACAAATTTAGTGGGTATCCTGTAAAAAATTTGGCCTGGAGTTTGTCAAGAAGTTTGAGGTGGTACTGACATATGGGCAGCATCTGATGAGGTTAATTCCAGAAAATCTGAAGGATATTTTGAAGTACTCACTGTTAGGAAATATGCTTGATACCCAAGGGTTCTCTCAGAAAAACAAGAAAGACTCAGTGGAAATATGAATTGAACAACCATTTCTCTATTCTCTCCGAACATGACTAATTTCCAATTTTCTCTTTTCCTTTCACCTAAATTGTTTTCTTATCATCCTGAAACTGGGAGTTCTAGCAGGATGACTTGCTTACTTTAACTAACTTACCTTTAACTGAGGCTAACTTTGCCTCAGTTAATAGGCAAAGAGGAAGCAGAGCTCTGTATTGAGGGGAAAACACTAATGAATGAAATATTTGAGAAGAATTCGGGGGCGGGGGGAGCCCTGCCTGATTACTTATGCCAGGTGAAATATGAAATCAGAGACAATTAGAATGATACCTGGTGAAAGAGGTATGGTTATGAACTGTCATGGCCCTGAGAGCACCCAGGTGCCTCCCTGTCCCTGCCCACCTCCCCCTGTGCCTCCCCCTACCCTGCCCATGTCCCGGGACCCCCCGTCAGCCCATCGCGGGGCCATCAGTCCCTGCCCCAGCCATGCCCTAGGCGTGCCGGTCTCCAGCGCTGTCCCTGCAAATCCTGACTTGCTCACCGGGCTTCCCAGGCTGACCTTGGACTTGACTCATTGTTCCACCCTCGCTGCCCAAGGAATCTCTTATTACCCCAGCCCTGGCCCTGTGTGGGGTAGCAGAGCAAGCCCCGTGCTGGCTCCTCCCTGACAAAACCAGGAAAAGTATGTGAAGGGACACCACAAGAGAGTAAGAAACCAGCCGTACAGCTGGGGAACTGGGAGCCAGGCAAAAGGCAGAAGTGTGAAAGGAGAGAGAAAGCAAGCGAGCGAGCAAGAAATCCATTTTCATCTTTATTTCCATAGTTTTTACTGTACCGTTGCTGATACTGGTTCAAGGTTGAATGGCTTCAGAGGCATTTCATCCACGATGACTTGTCTGTGGTTTGTAATTGCTCTTCATAGAGGAGACTTGACTCAAATAACTATTTTGCAAGCTGAAAATACTCCTTAAGTAATATCACAGGCATATAAAACAAAGATGGGAACTAAACTAATGGGAAAAGAGAGAAGTCTGAGGAAGCAGCCTGAGAGTTGGGGTTTCTGAACTAGTTTCTCTGACCAACAAAGAACCAAAGGAGGTTGTGAACAGAGGTGCTGAACAATAGGTATACAATATTACTTCAGAGCACAGCAAAAGCTGAAAAGCCTGAGGAGAATGAGACATAACTCTGTCTCTGCATATAGCAAAGCTACATCAATGCAATATTTTGTTTAAAATAATTCATAATGGTTTTTTTCCTAAAACCAAAAAACCTCTTTACTTTTTCTCCCCAGACAAAGCTGCTTTGTCAGACAACGTGAAATACGAACATGGCCTGCACCAGGAGCAATTGGCTTTCCTCTGTGAGATTGCGGTATGACAGAGCATTCAGCCTAGTCAAGCACTTCATGCTGTCATCATCCAGCCCATCACCTTCTCCAGCTCTTCTGGAGCTGCAGTCACAGTCACTTCAGTGTGAGTGGAGGCAGCCATATGGTTAGCATCATTTTGGTTGTTTGTGAAACACAAGGATTGCTGATTTGCCCTGCTTGACTAAAGGAAATTTGTTACAGGATTTTGTCATTCTTTGATGGACAGGATTGTATCCAGAGCCAGATCTTCTATAGGAACCAGCATTCAGCTGTTCACCACCTAGGAACTGTCAGACAGCCGATACCACATTGAAAACAGTGGTGTCCCCCACCCGTGTTTGGAAGTACTGTTATCCACGTATTTAGGTATGTCACTCACCATCGCCTTCTGAACTGTCAAACTAAACTAGTCCACACCTCAGTTATTCCCTTTCTCTGTCTCTTTTTGAAACTAAAGTTACTTTGTTTGAAAGTTTGAGGCTTTCTCAACAGTGACTGATTCTTCCTCTTAAAAAAGAGAAGGAAGACGTAGTAAATAAATGCTGAATACGAAGTGGGGTTTTGGTGGAGTTTTTTCTCCAACTTCTGACCCAGCTGATGATATCACTGTTTGAAGCTCAAACGTGGCCAGGAGTTTTTCATAATATTGGGAGAAGTGTGGTGAAAGAGATACTGAATCTTAGCAGTCTCAGACAAAACTTTTAGTCTGATTTAAATCTTTGCATAAAGTATTATGGTCTGGGGTTTGTTTGGCTTTTCTTTAACTCATCTGCAAATAATTTCATAAATCCTTTACATCATGAAAGATCAAAGTGAAAAATTTGTATGCCTAAAATTTAAAAAGAATCCAAACAAATAGAAAGAATTTTCAGTAAAGTTGAGTGTGTTTTTAGACTTCAAAAAGGAGAATCAAAGGGCAAATCTTCCACTTTTATAGACATTTCTGTGATTCACCTTCCATGAAGACAGATGCCTTCAGGGGATAATTAACTAACAAAAAGAAATGTCAGTATATATTGGGTTCTACAAGGAAAAGTGATTTCTGTTCAGCTGCAAAACAACATGTCCAGAGTCAACAGCAACAGTTCTTTGCTGTGTAGTTTTGGGCTTTAAAACATATTGCCACTGCTTTTTATTTTTCATTATTTGGGAAAATTATTTCTTACAAATCTACATTTACATTTCCTTACATGCAGGTAGATATTCTCCCTATAAATAGCAGTAGATATTCATAGACATGATAATGATGAATACACACATACACCCACATAAACTCTCTATCGCTTTTTACATTTTTCTCTATCTTATGTAATAGAGCAGGTTAAGTACCACCATGAAGTTGCCACACATACAGCACAGCCCGAGATACCTTTTTTCTTTGGGTCTTGTTCGTTCTCTCTATAGACCTTACATTTTCAGCAAGTGCCATATGGACAAAACAGTTCCTGGTAAAATTTTGGACAACAATTAACATAAGCACAGCAGGAGAACCCAACTGTTGACCCCTAAAAGGTGGTTAATCAACAGCATATGGGTTTATTTATCTCAGCATGCCCTTTTAATTAACAGTTCTGGAAAGTGTATGTTTTAATGAACACTTTGTTATAATATATTGAGAAAATTCTAAATAGTGTGAATGAAACTCCAGCTTGAAAGAAAATAACATAGTTTATAAGGAAAAAAAAATCTGTCAAGAAGTCAACCCTTCAGAAACACTAATACTATCCTCAAACAATGCTAGAGTAACAATGTTTGTGTCTAGAATCAGATCTGAATTTATAAGAAAATCTCTAAACTGCATAAAGTTTGGATTTAGTGTTTAAACTCATCTTTAAAAAATAAATGTACATTGTAAAGTTCATCTTTAGAGTAAAAAAAGGTCAGTAGGACAGGGAGGAAGGTCTCCAATGCTGTGTTTTGGGTTGAGCCCACCCTCTGAACAATACCATGACATTTACTTTCAAGCTGACAGTAGAAGATACTTGATAATAGGGTAGGTTGAAAGGAAGAGAGGTAAAAAAAATAAACAGTGATACCAAACTAGAAAAGAGAAGCAAACACAAACAAGTGCACACACAGCACAGGCTAAGTAAACACAAGAAAAGCAACAAACATCCAGAGTCCTTTTTAATAACACATCTTTATTAATGCACTGCAAATTATTTAAGATAAACCCAAAGCCTTAAGGTAAACCAAAATATTTAAGGTAAATTATTTAAGGAAAACAGTAAACCAAATTTTCAGTTGGTGTAAATCAAGGTAACTACTTATAGAAAACTGTTTTACATGAGTCTTGAAAACATGATCAAGTCCTTCATACTAGGAGAAATTCAGACAACAAACCAAAGAGCCTTTTCTTTATCTTCAATCAACTAAAAAAGAAAAATGTCTTTGATGGTATTGCATCAGCTTATAAAACCTCCTGGTAAGCTTCCTGTAAATTATGTCCCAAAGATGAATGCACTGGGAGCTCTTAAGGCATTCACACACGTCTAATTAAGAAGCCATGCAAATTGAAATAACTACTGAACACCTTGGAGTATATTGACACTTCACCTCTCAGCAAAGAATTCTACCTTAGGTTAACAGCAACTGCTACACCAGAAGGACTATTTTGTATATACTTATTCAGCAGCAGAATCTGGTCTGTCCTAGGAGGCAGAAACACAAAAGTATTTCACTCTTTTACAGTATCTGTGCTAAATTAAAGGCATTTTTCTCTTAGAAAATAATTTTCCGATACAGAGTATTGGCGTCTCCTTAGTTGAGATCTTTGACTGCCTACAGCAAAATGGAGCATTGCCTTACAGAAGAATGCAGATTTGAAGTATAGTGAACATTAGGGCAACTCCAAAATGTAGCTATAGCTACAACCTTCTCAAAATGTTTACCAAAGTATCTGTTAGTCAGCTGAGATTACACTAAGTAAGGTGTCACATTTGCCTTCAAAGCAAAACAAAACAAAACAAAACAGGTTTCTGCTTTGTCATTGGCTTACTTTGCCACATTGGAAATAAGAGAAAACACAATCAAAATAGTCAGTCATTATCGACCCCGTATTATGTGCTAATGAAGAGTGAGAAAGCAATCACAATATGAGGAGTCCACTAGCAGGAGTAAAGATTACATTCTCAGAAGGAACTTGTGCAGGGGACTGTTGTCTCCTTCTCTGTTGAACACCATACCAGACCAGCTCAGAGCAGCAATTTTTTAGACTGCTAACCCTTGCAGCTCTGTAAAACTATCAAGAGAAGTAACCACACATTACAAAGCTTAGGGTTAATATTAAAGACAGGGACAGAAAGATACCCTGATAGACATATATCCATACTGTCCTTTATAATACACTTTACCATTTCATGTATTTTAAATTAGTGGGAGACTTACTTTCAGTAAAGACTTTCTACTTTAAGAAGGATTTTCAGGATTGGCCACTACTAAATAAACATAAAGACTGTAACTTTAATTACAAAATGTTGTTTTTCTAAGATGGATGTGGGACTCCAAGTATCTGATTGTTCTAATTTTGAAGAAAGACCATTGTGGAATGCCCATAAAAAATATGATTAAGCACTGAATGTGGTTTACAACTTCTGAGTAAACCTGGATGTCTTCAGCTCTGCAGATAGCACAGTGAAAGTATTCTTGAATCTGTGTGAAGGAGGAAAAGAAAGAAAGACAGAAATGTGCTGTATAAATTACACCAGCTATCAACCTCCAGCACATTGAAGACTAATTCTTGTAAAAAAGATGAAAAAGGCATAGATTAGTCCAGAATGTTACCTTAAGTGAACAACTAATTTCATAAAACTGAAGACAGTATCCTGTATAAAAATACAGAAAAAATGAAATTCTTTGTGACGATTAAGCTAAGTGATTCATGCAGAGATGTTGATTTGATTTTCAAAAGCAAATCAATGATTAGGCAAATCTTCCATCTTGGATTCTCTCTGTCATTGCCAGTGAAACATTTTATTTTGACAAGATCTTTCACTCCACTGGAAGAAAATTCTGGGTTTATTTTTTAAAGTACCAGGGAGTAATAAAAGCACAGTTGGTAAGGTAGAATTGTGGTCCATTAGGTCTTTTTTAAAGATGTCAGCATTGTTTTGTTGTTTGTTTTTTTAAATTAACCAATACACACTTGAAATTACGTCTATCTTATACATAGGGACTGCTCTCAATAAAAAGCAACTTGAGTCAGCTTTTCATCAGAATGAACTACCTGTTTGGTACCTGCTTACTCCTGCTGTGTGAACTAGACTACAGTTTAGTTTAGATCCCACATTTTCTTTTTGATCATTTCTAGGAAAAGAAGAAATAGCTAAGAGTTGTTTTGGGTCTGGTCACTGCTTCTGATTTGTATAAAGTGTTTCTTGTTTATATGTGTATCCAGTCAGACACATTAAGCAACCTGACATCAATGTTTTAAAAGATTCATCCAGTTCTAGTGCACCAAAAGCAAAAATCAACTATGAGCCACTTTCAGTCCAGTTATCTCGAGAAGGAATTTGCTACCAAGACTAAAAATGAAGACCTAGGAAACATATATTAAACATCTCCATCCTGCAAGCACAATAGAGCACTGAAGGGCTATATTCAATGTTCGGCACTGTCAAAGGAGCCTCGTCCCTAGTCCTTCCTAACAATGTGAACAGCCGGAACAAAGAGATTTGCAAGTTTCTGCTTTAAGAAATGGGTCCCAGTTGAACTGTGTTAGAAATAAAACTTCTGAATCTAATGAATTATAACAAAGAATATGACCAAGGTATTACCAGTAACTTTTTGTGATGATGCAGCAAGATATGTGTACATACTCTGTAGTATAATACTATATATTTTAGAAAGATACTAATTTGTTACTGTGACAGTATTCCTATGGCTCTCTGTTTCTTAAAGCTTTGTTAGGAAGAAGGGAGAAATAGCATTTCCTTTAATTAT
>JANHGO010000033.1:283081-298616 GCA_024606505.1 Aquila spilogaster | reverse complement strand
GTGACAGTATTCCTATGGCTCTCTGTTTCTTAAAGCTTTGTTAGGAAGAAGGGAGAAATAGCATTTCCTTTAATTATGGAGTTTGGGAGTTCGCCAAGTGAAAATTAGTGAGCTTCCACTGTAACTAATTGAAGTTAGATATTGTTTTCATTAAACTCTCATCAACTTCACATTTTGTTTATTTTCAAGTGTAGGTTTCAAGTGTTGCAGATGTGTTGGTTAGGTCTCAGGGAGGGAATATCAGCTGTCACACCTGGTTCATTTGCTATGTTATGCCTTTTTTGGTACTGAGTTACAGAACACCCTTTCCTTCTCTAATGCTTGGAAGGGTTTTATGGGTGCCTTATAATTCATCTTACTTTCTAGTGGTTAAAAATCAATCTATGGCTAAGTGCTCACATAATTTGAATCAAAGTAGGCAAGCCTGCATGATTGTTAATACCTATTGTTCGTGATGAAAATCTTTGTACTAATGTAGACTCACACTGTTGATGGTTCATTTTATTTTATTTTCTACATCTCTGTGTTTTCAGAATCTGACCAAACTACATAATGCTTAACAATGAGCATCCTAATATTTTAAAGGAAGAATTGCAGTATACAGAAAAGAGAGATGGCTTTTGTCTTTCCAAAGAGAAAATGATTTATAGGGGTAGGAATATGATGCGTGGCAGGTAGTAGGGGTTACAGTTATTAGCAAGCCATTAACTGGCAATAAGACAATATCAAGTAAATAAGTACTATGCTTCATTTATGTATGTAAATGTATTCATACCTTCTCTTCCTTTAAGTGGGGTCCAGCTTTTTCTTGTGTCAATGGACTGATCTGCTACTGATTTCAGTAGGGATAGGCTCTGCCATGTTACCAGCACTTTCAGAGGAGCTTGGGATACAGACTATCTGATTAATTCTCAGAGTTATGCTCAAACTAGAATAAAAGTTCCATAACAAAACACAAAATTATACAAATCAGCTTTGAATATTGCTTGCTGTATAATAGCATTTTAAGTTAAGCAGTTGTTCAAATTCAGCACATACTTGAGTATTTTGCTGAATATGGGTCTGTTAAGCATGAACCCAGAACCTTTGTTGAGAAGAACAAAATGATCATTATGGATTTTGGTAGTATGACCCAACATTTTACAATATACATACAAAATCATATTTAAAGATTACAATAGAATTTGCCCTAAACCAATATACATCATTTTACCTATTTACAGGAAGATCACATAATAAATGTAACCATCAACATTGGTGCTGGAGCAATATTTTTAATGAGTTAAATCTGTATTTTATATTTAGGTTATAGATTTAAATGTATTACTTAGGCTGAAATCCATCTGGGCTTATTAAAGCGTAGTCCAAAGCCCAAAATGTAGCTAGGAAGGCAATAAATAAGTTAGCCAACTCCAATGTAACCAACACAATAACAATACAGCCAGCTGCAAGCTGAATGTAGTAGAAACTTCTCAGCAATTAAAAATCACTATGCATGCACAGATTCTCATCAACTATTTATAACTGCTTCCTTTATTTATATTAGAGAAAATGTAATCATGTCCAGCAGCATTCTGTTTTAAAGAACAAGAACTAGTTTAATAGGTAAAATTACAAGAATCCAAGCAAGCAAGTACAGACCTTAGTTTTTTAAACAATATCCCACTTATAGGAGGAAAGTTGCCAGGATCTGCTTTGAGTAAGTAATGGCATTACAGGAAGGTAAGTCAAGAAAGTACTTTATGACACCCAAGGCAAAGTCAAGCATGCCTAAATTGTCTTTACAGATATCCACTAAAGAAAACCATGCCGGGGCTTGCTGGCAAACTAACACGAACAAATTGTAGGAGAAGACTTTATAAGTTTGGGGGCTGCAACAAACATCTGTGGGTCAAATCTGGGTGGGCAGGGAGAAATATGAATCACCCAGCCAGACAAAGATCAGATGCATGACTTCTGAGAAACCAAGGAGTATAGAAAGAACAGGTGAGATTTTTATTTAAATAGCTGACTTTATCAAACTGTTTCAGCACCTCCCTCTCATTAAACAATGTATTTCAAAGTTTCATGCATGTGTAAGGTGGATATTAAGAAAATCTTTATTTTTTGAGGATAAAATCCATGTTTTTCTGTACTTTTTTCATTGAACAATCCTTCCTATTGAAGTCCCTTCAAGCAGAAATGTTTCATATATCATAATCCTGGCCTCCCTCAGATTTCTTTCTCAAGCTGAATGGAAGGAGTTACTTCAACCCTCCCCATCTAACCTTGTAACAAATACATGTTCACAAAACAAAAGCTACCTTTGATGCCAATAGGCTTTGTGGGAAATGCTTCAGTTAATAATTTTTAGTCATTCAATAGAAACTGCTTGTCCATACTTAAAATTTCAACCCAATTTCATTGAAAATAACCTGAAAAAGTGATTGATATTTTTAAACTGTAAGATTCTTTTTTTTCAAAGCTACTGTTAATTTTAAAAGTGTTAATTTATATTTAAAAAATGGGAAAGAGTATGAAAAATTCAAATTTTAAAAAAAATTACAAACTCATTCCCTTTTTCTTTCTTTGTTAATTTTCAAGTTGATTGAGTTTGGGTCCTAAAGAAATTCACTTCAAGTTATATTTTCAATTAAATTCTTAGCATACAACAGCAGCATTTAAAGGTCAGATTTCTGTCTCTAAAACACAAGCCTTTAGAGCTTGTTTTTATAGGTTGGAGTGGAAGGATTAGTACCATGGTCAACCATTTCACATGGTGATATAACTTCATCCAGCTGCACTATTTCATCTTGTGGAGTACAGACATATATGTGTGCGTGTCTATGTGCACATACATATAATATCTTAATAAAGATTATACAAAACTGAAGTTCACTGAAGCATTCTAGAGGTCCATTATATTAACTTGGGGCATATTACAGCATCTTGAAATAGCACAGCAGTGACTGTCAGCTAGCCAGACTGCCTAATGTGGAGAATTTCCCTTGTTAGGTATCTTATTAAAGTTCTCAGCAGGGGTTTCTGATTCGTCTCAACATCAAATGAATAGCACCAGCCTTTATTCAAGAAAGAGATAACTACAGTCTAACTAGATTATGCCAAATTCCAGAAATGTGCTTTCACAGTTGCCAAAGATCTTTTTTTTCTACTGTGCATATTTCCAAGGGGCCTACCACTATGGACCCTATTCATAGAACTGTTATCCCGGGTTAGCTGCACTACCACACCAATAACAGCAGCTTACTTGCATAAGGTGATTTAAGGTAAGTTGTTCCTTTGTTTTGGAATATCCATACAATTTTTAGTCATTTGGAAGTAGCTACTACAGCAAGTAAAACGACGGACGATCACGGCAGCCTCCCCTGTTCCCCTGGGGTTTTTTTGAGGATACTCTTGAAGGAGTAGAAAATGCTGCTACTATATCAGTTTTAATGTAATTCTAGGCATCAGTTACCAACTTTTATTAAAAACTCTCTCAGCAAGAGGCTCTGCATAGTGCAGAATCAGATAATACACAGACAGGAAATAAATAGCTGATCTCCAAAGTAAATCTGCAAGTACCTTTCCCTATGCCCTACGTTCAGCAAGGAAGTCATCTCTTGATAGATATCCCAAATGAAGTAGAGTTTAAGAGCTTCAACCATTAGAGCAAGTGAAACCTGCATTTAACTCCTTGCTCTGCCAGGGTGGGCTGATGAGAGAGCAAGTTACTGCGAATAAGAGCTATTAAAGGAGAGAGTAGCTCTGAAAACTGCCTTTGAGGACCCTGCTCTCAAAGCCCAAGGTTAGATACCTGTAATCTCTACACAATATACAGAGATAGTTAAGTACCTCAGAAAGGCTACTTAAACTTGCTTCAGGGAGAGTGGGGAGGTGCCAATCCAACAGCAAATGCTACAGACAGTGTCTATAATCCCACTCACATTTGAGGTTTGAGCAGCTTACTAAAGGCTGCAAACAGATGCTTCTATGTCTGCTCAACATCTGCAGACAGGAATACTGACGGTAGATGACTACAAACCATTCTTGCAAAGAGCTAAGTAAGGCTTGTTTTCTTTCACTCATGGTGCCTGTTAACTCTTCATGTAAGACCTTCATGTATAAACCACTCAGGGAGATCTGAGCACCTCTCCCGTGTTGATATCTGTTTTCTACCAAACACCTGATTCATACAAAATAACCCCAGGTGCAGACACTATTTTTGTCCCTCCTATAAAGTTACAGTTAAGCTACCTTTTGACCTCTCTCTTCCTAGTCCCAGAAATATTGCATTAAGGGATGCACCATGACCCAGCTTCAGCAAGAAAGATGAAAAGACTCCCCACCCTACTGAGGCTACATACAGACTGGCACTTGGCAGATACCTAGAGACATCAATTTGATATTTACAGATAAAGATTGAATTCTCTATTTCTGTAGGCTTTGCAAGTGCTCTAGCACCCTAGAGTAAAAGAATGAGCAAAAGGTTGGTGGAAGCACCACAATCTTTTTAAAAAGAAAATAATCACAACCACATTTTCTGGGAGGTCCAGTACAGCCTGACTGCATACAGAAATCCAAGTATTATGGGAAGTTACGATGCTGTTTTGCCTAGATCCTAATGCAGGAGCTGGTTATCTAGCTGCTCAGGACACATATAAGCAGACTTGGAAGCATATCAACATCCTCGCTCAAATGCTCCAGGCTCCCAGTACCTCCAAGCAAAGGAGAGCTGGTGAAATCACTACAAAGAGATCTAGTAAACTGCCTCAGAAATGTTCCCCATTTCTTCCTGAAAAACATTACTTTCAGTCCTCACCATCATGTACTTCTCAGATGTTACTTGCCTGTACTTCCCAATGGACTACTAGTCTCTGGAGTTTCTTGTACATCTTTGAAGGTATCATTTTATGATTTTTGTCACCGCATGCAAGATTACAGTCAATGGTGGAACCTAAACACACACACAAACATCAAGGGGAATCCATTCCTCATTTATAGTAATGGTTTTCCTGATTAGCCAAAAATAGATCTGATAAAGAAACAAAAACTTTAATACAAAAATATGCATTCATTTGATAAAGTTCAGGGCTGAACAGTGTTTTTCAAGAAGGTTAACTGGGAAATTATGACTCAATTAAATTTTAACATATCACATCTCAGTAACAGTGGAGAAATTGTCCCTTCTAAAGGATCTGAAAAGATTACTGAAGTTGGGGTCATGAAGTCCTTAAAAAGCGCAGTAGAAAATTCCAGTTTTGTTCCCCCACAGAATGCTTTGTTCATATAAATCTTAGTCATCTTAACACAACCTCACACTCAACTTTGGTAATTTTAAATCAGCGTATAAATCATAGTATATAGTCACTGAATATTGACAATATTGAGTAAAATAACATAGTTTCTTCAAAGTCAGTTAGCACAGGCTATCCTCTCATCTTTAACAGACCTTAAAAGCTTGTGTGGCCTGCAATTTAATTTACTCAGTGTTCTAATAACGGGCTGTTTCGGCAGGGTAATATAAACATTAGCCAGTGAGGTCATTAGGAGCTTCAGACTCCTCCTGAAGGCTTTACTTGAGAGGTTAGTGGGAGGCAGATTGCTCAGACAATCAATTTCTCTTCATTTAAATTACATTTCTTTCATAACAGAACAGTTTATGTTACAGTAAGAGGGGATCAGAGAATGGTTGTAAAGTCTTAGGAAGAACTATTTTTAAAGTAATGGTGGGAACCAGTGTCTGGACTGTAGTGTCCCTACCCCCAAATCATCTGTTCTGGCCTAAACTTTTAATACAACCTACTTGGTGAAGAATTTGCCTGTTAAGATTTAACTTTCGAAAGCACTTTAAAAGTGCATGTGATAAATGTTGACAAAGTTTTCCATGTTGAGCTTGATCTGATGCTCTGATCTTATGAAGAATTTAAGAAATTTGGACTAGGCTGTCCTCTATATAAATAAACACATCCTGGGATGTTGTGTTCAGCAGATGGTAGACTGGATAAAAACAAACTAGCTGAATGAAGAGATTTGGGGTGTGGGGGTGGGGAATACCAGAGTAACATCCTGCAAAATTGTATGGAGAACTGTAGTATAGTGGTGGTGCAGGCAGAAGGCTTTTAAGAAGATGGATCATAGTTTCAAAGAAGATGAACATAAGCTGTTACATAAACACAAAACCAGTTCAGATGATCAGGCTTTCACTTGACTTAGCATCTTGAGAAAGAAAGGAGGAAACACAGTGGAATTAAAAACAATACATTTCAGGAAAAAGCTCTTTAATTTTAACCCAACCACCCTGTGGAACTTGCCACCACTATTTATCATTAAATCCAGTATCTTGGATTTAGTGAATTCATAGAAATTTTTAGCATTTATATAGATAAGAAGATAATTTGCAATTAAATATGGATAGATTTTTCAGAATAAATTGACCTCCAGACTTCTACTGTTTCTATTATTTACTGAAGGCATATTGTACCAGTCACAATAGACAGTGAGAAATCAGACTACTGATCTGATCTTGGAGACAAGTGATGCTTTCAGTGATACTGATGTTTGTACAACTGGTCATTTCCTGGCTCATTCAAAACCAAATATGAAAGTTATGCAAAGAAGCAACAATTTTCTATTGTTGTTTAAAAAAGGCAATATTGAGTGGCCTGAGCACAAAGAGTTGTTCAGATATAGTCTGTACTACAGAGGAGACTTTTAACATCTCATCTTCATTGCTTTTTTTTGCTCAATATTCACTCAACTGTGGAAGGATGTTTTCAGACATCAAATAGTCAGAAGAAGCACTGCAAAATGAGTAACACTGCTTCCATTAAAGAAAGCAATAAAACTCACATTGGACTTATATAGAAGAATTTGGACAATGCAGATGACTTTTGAATATCTGTATATATTCATATTTGTTTCTCCTATCTTGCTACAATCTGAGAACCTAGTTATTGTATTCCTTAAACCAGATCCTGCAAAAGCAAAACTCCCACTGCTGCCAATTTTAAAAATACAAAGAAAAGCTTTTGCATAAAGAGCACAGATACAGTCTTTTTGTAAGCCAAAGGTTGTACAGCGCCACAGGAATATAACACTCAAACACAAAATAAAGGTTACGTATTTCTGTCAGGAGGTCTCTTTGCTTTGACAATAGGTGCACTGCTCATTACCTGTTGCTAGAAGAAGGGTGCTTCTTGTTTAGAACCTGTTACTTATGTTATGGCAATTTTGGTTAGATAAGAAAAATAAAGTAAAAATGAGAATGTATCTATAAAAGAGAAAAAAAAAATTATTTCCTTTTGGAGGAAAAGGCAGATGCATTCTAATAGTTACACATAGCAATAATTGTTGGAAGGCATGAGGAACAAAATTATTAATAAATTCCAACTATGCGATTTCTCAAAGTGTTGTTATCTGTTGAGAAATTCAGAAAATTTCAAGCTAAGGAAAGTAAACACCATTTTTCTGAATCTGCAATTTCTGTCAATGTAGGCAGCATACAAATGAATATTAACCTCTTTGACTGTCTTTAATGTATAACATATGGTTTCTGCTGCTGGGCTTGTTGAAGGAGTTAGGCTGAGGGTATGGGGGAAGGAGGGAAAAAATAAAAAGATGAGCGATTCTGCTGAGCATTTGCTGCTTGTACTCTAGCTGCAAAGACTGAACATGTTTGCAAGAGGGAAGAAAATTCAGCACTGCTGAAAATGAATGGCCTCACTTAAAGAAAACTGGAGGTGGCTAGGGAAGGGAATTTCTTTACTGAAAACAAATGTATTCTCACTGTAGAAAAAAACCCACAACAACAAACAAACAAAATGAACTCAGTATCTCAAGACTGCTTAATACCTAGCTGGGAATCTGTTTCTTGCTGATTGGAAGAGAAAGGGCAGTAGGAGGGGTTGCCTTGAATTTCTCCCAAATGAAGGATTGTGGGGGTGGACTAGAGGGGGCTGAAGACTGTATAACATCAGGAGACACATTTGTTCGGTCTGCATTGGCATTTCCAAGCTGAAGAATTTGTTTCTGCAGAAAAGGTTAAAAACTGTTCTGTGACTTGGGTTAAATTAATTTCTTTGGCATGAAAAGATAGACTTTTACTTCTCTCTGCTTGGTGCCCAAATCAGAGCAATCTTATTTTGTTTCTGTTCGCTGTTTTAGTTTGCCAGCATTGTTAGGCTTTCTCTTGTTTGCACAGAAATATTCTGTCACTGAATCTGATTTCTTTCCCCTGTTACACACCCTAAATCACATCTTTGTCCCCCACTGGTCCTTCTCATCTTTCCCACTCACTCAGTTCAAGAAGCTGGAACTTTCCTAAGTTTCAACAGCTCTTGTGGTTTTGGTTTTTTTTCTTGCTTGAGGTATTATTTTTAAATGTCCTATCACAGAAACTGTATTCTGTTACCTGAAACATGTAATTCAACTAACAATGCATGTTTTAAAATATTTTCCCCACCTGAGATCACAACTAGTTAAAAGTATATCCAAAACAAAACTAAGGTCCAAAGAGTCTGCATCATTCTCTGTGAATTCCACTTTTGCTACAGTTATGCTCAATGCCTACATAATGTTCTGACAATGCTTATCTAACCAGTTTTTGAAGACTTCCAATGATGGAGACTCTACAGTCCTCCAAAGGACAGCATTTCAATGTATTTATTGTGACAAAATTTCTGGTTCTTTTTTCCTCATCTCTTCCTAATCTACAACAGTTTCTTGCTGCAATTTAAGCTCATTATTTCCTGTACTATCTCACACAGATATGAGAATCAGATTATTTCCTTGCTAACAGGCTTTTATGTTCCTGAAAGCTGTCCCCTTTCTCTTATGAGAACCCTAATTCTCTACTGGTGAGACTCACAAGATCTATGGGCTTTCCCCTTTGCAACTTGTGTAATACTACTGACATATATTCTGCATATCATCATGAACCTAGACTTGTTTATAAAAAAACAACCAGATCTTGATTAAATGCACAATGATAACATAGACTGCATCTTCTAATACTTAGTTTCAGGTGAAAACAAAGCAGTTTTGTTTTGTCTGGCTCTCTTTAACATACACTTTTCTAGTGTTCTGGGCAAAATTCTTGGTAAAGCAGAAAGAAAAAAGTTACTTCATTTTTTGGTAGCCTGGTGTACATACCTTCAATAAACATAGGAGGGAAAAAAAAAAGCAGGTCAAGTGTATGTCCTTTCCAGATATATTTCTTGTTTTGTATTTAGCTATTTTTTTTCTGCCCCAAGCTTTATTCTTTTTCCTGTGGGTGACACTAGATTTATCACTGTCCTTGTGCAACTTCTGCCTCATGCAGGACAGAACACAAGAGAGAAACCCACGCTGATTCACTGGGGAGTTCTGTAACATGGCAACTGCCCCTAACTTTCCATTTAAGTAGACCTGGACTAATTTAATGGTGCATTGTTTAAGGTCTTCCTTCTTGCAGCCTATGTTCATTACATCAATTTGCATGCAGTTGGTAAGTTCTATTTATTGCTATGATTTTACTTGTATGGCTCTGTGCAGTCATCATGACAAAGAATTACTCTTGAGAGGTATTCGAAAGCTTTCCAATTTTTCTCAACATGACAGGATAGGATGCTGGAAATGGTTGAAGTCATGGAATTAAAAACACCATGGGAATATGACTCAGGACTAGTCATCACCACCTGGAAAGCTGTCATTAAGAAAAATTCATGTTAGATTTCAACATACAGCTCTGAGTCTTGCAAAGTTGCTGGAAAGCATGTTAACAAACAAGAATCAGGTTCTGGAGGTTTACATCAGTGGTCTTTCTTCAGGGCAAGAGTTTTGTCTTAAAGAAAGAGACCTTCCAAAGTTGGATTTGACGTCTAGAACGGGTTTTCAGAATGAAGTCAAAATGGGTTTCAAACTTCCTCCGTGCTACCTTGCTTCCCTCTAAGGGGTGCAGGCTATTGCAGGAAGCAAAGCTGCATCTGATATTCCAAATTATGCTGGATAACAACATTGCTGATAACAAAGCAACTGTAATTAATGTGAGATCACTCTCAAGTCACTATAATCTTTTCTGCAGTCTTTGGGGCATAAAACAAAAACCACCAGTTGTTCTCCCAAGCTAGTTTCAAGGTTGGACTTTGTGCTCTATTAGCACCCAAAGGATTCCTGAGGATCTGCTCTGAAGTATTTAACCATAGAAACTGGCCATGTACACATCTTAGAACCATCCTATTCTTCTGTCTATGTTGAATCATAGTTTCGTATTTTAATCTGTTTCAGTATTTAATTTTATCTTTCAAGCAAATGGTTTGAACTCTATTTCACTTTATTTTTTTCTACTTCTTGTACTGTTCTGCCAGTTCAACTCTTCAGGATTCTCTTAGCCCTATTATTTTATTTTCCCCATTAACCATCATAGTGGCATCTAGCATGCCAAAGTGCTCTGAAGTCCAAAAATGTCCCACAGAGAGGTCTTTCAGGATGAGGTCCCACTTAAGTTCAGTATTAAAACATAAATAAGAATATTGAATGGCCCCTGAATCTACATGAGAAGTGCTAAAGGACTTTTTTCTTTAATGTACAATATTTACTCTCCTTTCTTCCTAATCCGTCGTAATTCTTTGGAAGCACATAATTAAACTAAAACTAGAAGTATCAAAACTGCCTTGGATTTTAGTTATCATTTTTCCTTTTAGCTCCTTTCATTTCTAGCTGTCTCATTAGCATAATGGCTGTATTGGCAGTTATTACAAGAATGAGATTATATCATGATGAACGCTTCCATAGTGAAGTACTTAAACTAGGGTGTAAGCTCATTAGGAACTCAATGGCTGTAGTGGGAGTCAAGAATGCTCAGCACCAGCTAAAAAATACACAGCCTCTTGCAAAATCTGCCATAACTGTTTAATTCTCGGTTCCATTTAATTTCCAGTTGCATTTGTTGTTCTTTTTTGTCATTTGCTTGATTTTTTTTTTTTTAACTTTTTCCAGAGGACCTCATAGTTAACAATTTAGATCAGCAAACCTACATCAGTTTGGCAGGAGAAGGTGCTCAGCACATCATGAACTGAAGTAATTACAGTGTCCCATCTCTATAGTATTAGGATGCTCCATAAATTTTAAAATATTTACTTTCACAGGCTGTGCTCAGCACCTCAAATAATCTTCCCCTGAAGATTCTCAAGTTGAGTTACATGCATCCTATAACTTCTTGGCTTTACAGTAATTTCTGGTTGAAAATGAAAATTTATCAATTATAAAGCATTTAATCTTTTTTTTATGCAGCTAAAACTAAAAAAGCCACTTTTTTATCCTTAATCCTCTTGATTTATTTGCCCTGTCCATTGATTATTATTTTCTAGTTATGACCTTATTAAACATAACTATAATTCTGAGGTTTTATTGCATATGTTTGTATTGTTTTATTACACCACAACCAAGAAAAGAGCCATACACATGATTACACTCAATTCCTAAATTGTATCACACGACGTGAAATATACCACCTCAGTGAATGATCTTCCTATTTTCACACTATTTCACACTATTGCACTGGAATTTGTAGAGTAGCAGGAGATATATATATATGTCATCTAATGCAGTTAGGAATAGGTCAGCAGGAATCCTTAAACTGCTGACTGCCAGAAGCCTGTAGGGCATTTCAAGGAAGAATATTTAATAGATTCCTTTTAGTTATTCACTTTATTCAAGCATCTACTACTTGACACTGTTAGAGCAAGGATATTGGACCAGATGGACCCTTGGGCTGACAAAATTTGGCTGTTTCTATGAAGAGAAAAGGCTCTTTTATTTTAGAACCAATAATATTAAAGCAAGAAAGTAGTCGGCATGAATGCCACAAACATCAAACTTTACTGGAGGCTACAACGTCAAACTACAGTGAGAGTAAGGATGTGCTATTTGACCAAAAGTGTAGTAAGACGACTGGAAATGAGCATAAGATTTCTCACCAAAAAATGTTCTCAGCTTTGGAGGGCAGTCTTCACAGTGCACTCTCTTCACCTCTGACAGAATATATGGCTTTATGAAGGACCAGTGTGGCAGCCCAAGAACTTAAGTTCTTTACATATTCACAAAGAAGAGCTGGTTTGGGAATTACACTATTGCCTTCCCTGAGATGTTCTGCTAATGCAGAAGCATAGTCTGGAGCTGGGGCTTCTGAGTTCTCTCCAGAGACCATTTTACGTGAGCTCCAACAGACAACAGTTATTGAAAACAGACAACCCTTAAACGCTTAGATTGTGTGAACTGGTGATCTGCTCTGCGGCCTTTTCAATAAGAAAGCCAATGTTTCTTACTTTGGAGTGTTATATACACACTGTACATACCCTACACTGACAAGTGCAGCAGCAGGTGGCTAACGGACACAGCGGTTTGTGCAGCAGTCTGTGGGTTCTGCTTTGGCAGCTTCTGGATCTTCTGGGGACAAGGTCCAGGATCATTGGAGAATGCCTGGATTTCAAGTCTGAGAAACCTGGGGGTACCTGCTGCTACCAGGTGACGATGAGGTAAGCTCTATCATATTCTAAGAGCTCGGTCAGCTGCCCTTGACCTGAAAGTGCCTGAAGCCTTTGTTGAAGCTGTCCCCCGATTACAGATGGTCGAGCACTGGTTTAGGTGGTGCTAGGAAGGGGCTTATGAAAGAGCTAGGCCTAAAGTACAGCTCCCAGATGTAGCAGTGTGTACAGAAGTTGGCACGGCAGGGTACAAAGAGGGGGTTCTTGTCTCAGTTCAGACCAGCATAAGCATTCTCCTGGGGGATTGTAACGTGCCACAGTGCACGTTCCCCAGCAGATGCTGGAGCAGCTGCCGCAGCCAGAGTGGAGGCTTTGATCCAGACAGGACTTTGCGTGGTGGATGCAGGCCTCCCAAGTCCCAGACTGCAGATAGTGCCTGGGGCCTCTTGCTGTGGCTGGGAGAGGTGGTCTTCTTTCCTGCAGGAGGTGTGTCATTGTTGAGAAGCCATGTTACCAACTGGAGGAGTCACAGGAGAAAGTCCAGAGGCTGCACAGCATCAGAGAGGATGAGAGAGAAAGAGGCACACAGGATATTCTCAGAGACTCAACAGCCTGAAGAGCCCCAACCCCCAACTTTAGTGGAGACACAGACTCTGCCTCTAGCAGAAGAGTAAGGCCAGCTTGTAGATGAGGGTAAATCGGTGGATATTGTCTACTTAGACTTCAGTGAGGCTTTTGACACTGTCTCCCATAGGATCCTCATAAAGAAGTCGATGAAGTATTGCCAGGATAAGCAGATGGTGAAGTGGATTGAAAACCGGCTCAATGGCTATTGAGGCCCAGAGGTTGGTTTTCAGTGGCACAAAGTCTAGTTGGAGGCCAGTAAGTAGCAGCGTACCACAGGGGGCAGTACTGGATCCAATCATGTTCAACAACGTCGTTAATGATCTGTATCATGGGGCAGAGTGTACCCTCAGCAAGTTTGCAGATTAAACCAAACTGGGAGGAGTGGTTGATACACCAGAGGGCTGTGCTGCCATCCAGAGGGACCTCGACAGCCTGGAGAAATGGGCAACATAGGAATACCATAAAGTTCAACAAATGGAAGTGCAAAGTGCATCTGGGGAGAAATCACTCCAGTAACCAGTACTGGGGCCAGCCAGCTGGAAAGCAGCTTTGTGGAAAAGCACCTGGGGGTCTTAATGGACAGCAGGTTGAACATGAGCCAGCAGCATGTCCTTGTGGCAAAGGCGGCCAACAGCCTCCTGGGCTGCATTAGGCAGAGCGTTGCTAGCAGGTTGAGGTTCTCTCTCTTCAGCGCTGGTGAGGCTACACCTGGAATTCTGCGTCCAACTCTGGGCTCCTCAGTACAGGGGCAGGACAAGAGGCAATGGGCACAAACTGAAACACAGGAGGTTCTGTCTGAACATAAAGAAAAACTTTTTTTACTGTGAAGGTGACTGAGCACTGGCACAGATTGCCTAGGGAAAATTGTGGAGTCTCCCTCCTTGGCGATAATGAAAACCTGTCTGGACATGGTTCTGGGCAACCAGCTCTAGGTCACCCTGCTTAAGTAGGGTAGTGGGACAAGATGACCTCCAAAGATCCCTTCCAACCTCTACCCTTCTCTGATAGGCCTAAGGAACATAACAGTGAAGGCTAACATTGGAATGCTAAAGAATCAGGTCTAATTTAGGTGGAAGTAGTTGCTTATCCCAGACTTCAGCCATCACCTCTTTAGCCAATACACATGGTGATCACAAACACAGATCTTTGACATATTGCATTTATGCAGAGTAGCCAGAAAGCCACCCTAAATACAAGGTCCTGCACCTGGGTGAGGGCAACCCCCAGTATTAATACACATGAAGGGATTGAGAGCAGTCCTGAGGAGAAGGACTTGGGGGTACTTGGTGGATGAAAAGCTGGACATGAGCCAGCAATGTGTGCTTGCAGCCCCAACAGCCAACCATACCCTGGGATGCGTCAAAAGCAGCGTGGCCAGCAGGTCTCAGGAGGTGATTCTGCCCCTCTAGTCCGCTCTGGTGAGACCTCACCTGCAGTACTGTGTCCATCTCTGGAGTCCTCAGTACATGAAAGACATGGACCTGTTGGAGCAGGTCCAGAGAAGGGCCACAAAAATGATCAGAGGGATGGAAAACCTCTCCTATGAAGAAAAGCTGAGAGAGTTGGGGCTGTTCAGCCTGGAGAAGTGAAGGTGTTGTAGAGGCTTACAAAATTAAATTAGGCAGGTAATAAACTCAAAATAAACTTTATTCCAACCCAAATTATCCAACAGGTGATAAATTAAGAATGAAATCTGTTCTAATCAAATCTTTTAACATTCTGACAAACATTAATAAACCACAGGTCCAAGATGCCAAATGGAACCAAAACTACACAACTGATTTAAGAATTCTTAAGCTTTAGAAATGAGGATCCAAAATGCACAATCACTCACCTGTAAGATAAGAATGAAGTCTCTCAACCTGCAGGAGTTACCTTGGGCAGCATTGCAACCCAATGGGAGAGTTCCTGACTGCAGACCCCCTGCTCCGAGGAAGACTGGCTCAACTTGCCCTCCGGTGGGGCTCCATTTATGCCCTAGTCAAATCTGATCAGTGGTCATATGTGGTTAATGGTCAAGAAGTTTCTTTCGACTGAGGTGTTTCATTGGCTGAGGGCCTTGCCTTTCGACCAAAGCATGTAAGTGACAGTCAACACAAGGCAGAGCTGTGGTTCAATGGGTGAGAAATTTGTAGTGCTGTTGGGGTTGTCCACCTTCCCCAGAAGGCTCTGGGGAGACCTTGTTGCAGCCTTTCAGTACTTAAAGGGGGCTTATAAGAAAGATGGGGACAAACTTTTTAGCAGGGCCTCTTGCAATAGGACAAGCGGTAATGGTTTTCAACTAAAAGAGGGTAGATTTAAACTAGATAGGAGGAAGAAATTTTTTACGATGAGGGTGGTGAAACACTGGAGCAGGTTGCCCAGAGAGGTGATAGATGCCCCATCCTTGGAAACATTCAAGGTCAGGTTGGACGGGGCTCTGAGCAACCTGATCTAGTTGAAGATGTCCCTGCTCATTGCAGTGG
>JANHGO010000033.1:212175-282981 GCA_024606505.1 Aquila spilogaster | reverse complement strand
TCTGGGCAGTGCATTCCAATGCCTGACCACCCTTTCCGAGAAGTAATACTTCCTAATGTCCAGCCTGAATCTCCCCTAATCCTATTCTCTGTGCTATAAGTAATCAAGTGTACCTTGGTGTTTTGAATCTTGTGAAGTAGCTGTCGCCTTTGTTAAATCACTCTTTACATCTGTATTATATCAATAAATATATTCCTGCTTCCCTCTTATAAGTGAATAGTGTACAGCTGTTTTCATCCATGACAATGTAGAACACCTTGGAGTATGTTCACACTGCCATTCTCAGCATGGAGTTCTGTACTTGGTTAACAGAAACTGCCATAATGGAGACTCTCTTGTGTAAGGACCTGGTCTATCCTAGGTGTCACATTATGCTACATAAAATAAATTTTTCCTCTTGGAAAATAGTTCTGTGGTACCAAGAATATCAGAATCCTGTTAGTTGAGATTCTTAATTTCCTTATAGCAAAACGGAAGATTGCCTTACAGAAGGATGCAGATTTGAAGTATAGTTAATATTGGGGAAATTACAAAATGTAGCTAAAGTTACCACCTTCCAAAACTGTTTACCAAAGTTATTCAGCTGGGATTACACTGCATAAGGTGTTAGATTTGTCTACGTAACAAAACAAAAAAGGTTTCTGCTGTATCACTGGTTTGCTTTGCCGCATGAAAAATAAGAGAAAACATGATCAAAGTAGTCACTTATTTTCTGTCCTGTATTATGAGCTGATGGAGAAAGAGAAAGCAACCAAAGCTTGAGAGGGGTCCACTCAAAGGACCAATTTTGGAGAAAGACCACAGTAGATGGCCCGTAAGGAATCTGATTAAGCACTTAGTACGGTTTATAACTTCTAGATAGAAATGAATGATGTCCGCTACACAGACAGCAAAACTTAAGCATTTTTATCTCTACATGAAGGAGGAAAAGAAAGAAATGTGCAGTCTAAATTATATATGCTATCAACCTCCTGCATACTGAATACTAATTCTTGTTTAAAAATAAAAAAAAAAGATTTTAAATCCTTCGATTGTTACAGAGAGAGCGCCTAATTTCATAAAACTGTAGTCAGTACCCTGTATAAACATACAGGCAAAATTAAATCCTTTGTGACAATTAAGGTAAGTGATTCATACAGTGCTGATGATTTGATTTTCAAAATAAGATCAAGACTTATGCAAATCTTCAATCTGGGACTCTTCCTGTCATTGCTACTAAAAGATTTTATTTTGAAAAAAAAAATCTTTTACTTCAGCAGAAGATATTTCTAATTTCATTTTTTAAAATAACAGTGAATTGTAATAAAGGCCTACTTGCTGGAGTAGAAGTACGCTCTGCTGCGTGTATTTTATAGATTTTAGCATTAATTTTAACAAAAAAAATAAGCAAACACATGCATGAAATTTCATGTGGATTATATAGAGAGTGCTGTCTCAATAAGAAATGTTTTGAATCAGCTTTCCATTCCTGATTGGTACCTGCTTAGTCCTGCTGCGTGAACTATGCCACAATTATTTTAGATTCCACCTTTTCTTTTGGACTGTTCCTAGGAAAAAAAAGAAATGTTCAGAAGTTATTTTAGGTGTGGACACTTCTTCTGATTTGCAAAAAGTGCTTCTTATTTATCTATCTCATCTATCTATCTATCTCATTTATCTATCTAATTGTGGCTCAGCCAGCCACAATAAGCAACCTGATATAAGTGATTTAAAATCATTAGATTTAAATACAGAGAACCAAAAATAAAAATTAACTCAGGGCTGCTCTCAGTGTAGTTATCCCATGAAAGAGTTTGCTACCAGTAAAGATCTAGGAAACATATATTAAATATCCTGCAAGCACAGCAGATCACTAATGGTCTAGATTCAATTTGAAGCACAGCCATGTGATCTTGGCCCAGGTTCTTCCTAATAACTTGAAGAGCCAGAACAAAGGGAATTGCAAATTTCTGCTTTAAGAAATGGGTTTCATTTTTTCCCTGTTAGAAATAAAATTTCCGAATCCAATGAGATATAACAAAGGGTACGATCAAGTTATTACCAGTTTTTCTGATGATGCAGCAAGATACTCTGTAGTGCAATTACTACATATTTTAGAAAAGTAGTGATTTGTCATTGATACAGTATTCCTGTGACTCTCTGTTTTTTAGATCTTTCTTGAGTGGAAGAGGGAAACAATGTCTCCTTTACAATCATGGAGTCTGGGAGATAGCCAAGTGAAAATTAGTTAGCTTCTGCTGTAACTAATTAAAGTTAAATATTGTTTTCATTGAACTCTCATCAACCTCACATTTTGCTTATCTTCAAGTGTAGGTTTCAAGTGTTGTTTAGGTCTCAGAGAGGGAATACTAACTGTCACACCTGGTTCATCTCCTGTGTTATGCTTTTCTGGTACAGAGTTATAGGGCGCCCTTTCCTTTTTCTAATGTTTAGGAGGGTTTTAGAATGCATTTAATCTCACTTTCTGGCAGTTAAAAAAAAAAAAACAACCTGTTGCTAAGTGCTCACGTCATCTGAATAAAAGCCTTCATGTTTGCAGAATCTGGCTAAACTACATAATACTTAACTATGAGCACCCTAACATTTTTAAGGAAGAATTCCTCTATATGAAAAGGACAGATAACTTTTGTCTTTCCAAAGATGAAGTGACTTATAATTGCAGAAATACTGAATAGCCAATCAAAATTTATCTTTCATCCAAATATTACAGTGATGTATATATGATAACTGTATAGTGCTAGGAAGATTTGCCTTATTTTCCATATTTGAACATTGATTTGCTTGTCGAGACAAATACTTAGGAAGAATTCATTTTACCATTATTTACTTTGGGTTATTCATCTGAAAAGGAGGAAAAGAGAACAATGCTGCATTGCAAAGTGGACATGGTAGAAAGAAGGTTAAAAAAAAGCAGTTCTCCAAAAGTGTTATGGGCTGAGAAGCATGATAAAAGAAAAGGAGATAGAAAACCTCAGCTGTCTGTCTGTAAGAATGAAAAGTTGTGCAGAGTAACAGTAGAAAATAGACACTGATGACTAAATATCTTCTCTCAGGTGAAGGCAAACTAATGATTATCATTAATCATTTGAATTTTAATGAATAATTCTTCTAGTATTTTCTGTAATTTTGAGAATTAATTTATTTCTGTGTTCAAAATACATATAATCAACTTATCACTTTAGGATAACAATATTCCCATGCCTTCCTTATATTTTGATATAGAAATCTTGGAGAAGGTTTAGTTCTTGAAAGCAACTCCAGAAAAATAAATTTGTATAAGCACATAGCCTGCAGCAAGAAAGTATTAGAAAACACCCATCAGAAACTGGTCTGAATGTATAATCATCCTGGTTTTAACCATGTTAAGATGTGTCTTCTTACAAGCACACATTTATGTGAACTGTACTTCTAATCAGCACTACTTACAACTTGTCATAGCAAAACCAGAAAACTCACATTTCTGATTTCTTTGCTTAGCCATAAAAACACCACCAAACATCCTGACAGAGCAAAACAGTTATTGTATAATCATATGACCCATATGACCAAAAGACCTTCAAGATCATCAAGTCCAACCTCAACCTAACCGTACTACCCTAACTCTACAACCCACTGCTAAATCATGTCCCTGAGCACCACATCCAGACAGTTTTCAAACGCATTCAGGGATGGTGACTCAACCACCTCCCTGGGGAGCCTATTCCACTACTTAACAACGCTTTCTAACCCGTTCATTACATATTTTCTCTCTAAGACATTTAAATCATTCACATACTGACAATATCTTCCACCTATTTGATGCCAAAAACAGTTATCTGGTACTCTCACAGCTACCCAGGACTGTCGTCAGAAATTAAAATATTAAACAGCATTGACCTCTCTGAAAATTCTCAATCAGTATCATTACTAAATTCCTTTCAATTCAATATTAATCATAATCTTTACATTTTTTATGCACCCTACATTTCTCATTTCCTAGACTATGTCATTATCCTCTTCCATCATCCTCTTCAGTTTTACCAGTAACGTGTGTTCTTTATCTTGAAAATGACATACCTCATCAAAGAAAATATCAGATGAGTACAGCAGGATGGACTTGGTAAATCTGAGCAACTGTTTGGTTTTGTTTGTTTGTCTTTGCCACTGGAACACCTTCTAACAATAGCAATGAAGTGACAGCTTCTGTTGAGAAACACTCACAGCTACCAGGACTCTGAAACACCAGCTACTTTTTCTACCATGTGATCTGGAGAGAAAATGCAAAATTTATCTTCTTATTCAATAGAAAATTAACTGTCTCAGGGGCTTTGACTAATCACTTCAATTCCCTTTTAATTGCCAATTTTTTGCAGAAGCTTCCAGTAACACAAGCATGCAGCACTATGCTCACTGTGAGTGTAAAGAAAGATCTCATCTGTATCAAGGTAGGGAATGCAGCTGCAATCTAGTTGGAGTCTCTGACAGATGCACAACCAAACACGGTACCACAACAGTAAGCAATGCATGAGCCAGGGAGATGTGAACGTGAGGTGTAGCATGTAACAGAGTCAGAGCCCACTAAGTCATAAACTGCCAATAAGCTGAAATGGAGTAATCTAGAAGTGTACTTCATTTATATGAGCAATTGTCTTCCTTTAAGTAGACTTCAGCTTTTTCTTGTGTCAGTGGACTGATTTGCTACTGATTTCAGTACAGATAAGATCTGTACCAGCTTTTCAGAGGAATGTAGGATATAGATGAGCTGGTTATTTTTCAGTTATGCCCACAATAAAATAAATATTTCTTAATAAAACACCAAAGGATACAAGTCAACTTTGAATATTGTCTGACTATGCAACAGTGTTTAATGGTAATAAGTTGTTCAAATTAAACATATATTTAAGTATTTTGCTGAATATATGCAAGTTAATTATAAATCCAGAACATTTGAGCTGAACAAAGTCATGATCATGGACTTTGATAGCAAGATCCAAAAAGCTACCTCTTACTCTCAAAAGTCATTTAAAGACTACAATATAACTTGCCTCAGTACAATGTACATCATTTTACTTGTTTACAGGAAGATCATATAATAAATGTAACCATCCCCATTGGTGCTAGAGCAATACTTTTAATGAACGCTGTTTTTAAATTTGAGTTACAGATTAAAATGTATTACTTAGACTGAAATCCATCTGGACTTATTAAAGCATAGTCCAAAGCCCAAAATATAACTGGGAAGGCAATAAATAAGTTAGCCAACTACAATGTGACCAACAAAATAACAATACAGCCAGCTGCAAGCTGAATGTAGTAGAAACTTCTCAGCAATTAAAAATCACTTATGCATGCACAGTTTCTCATCAACTATTTATAACTGCTTCCTTTATTTATATTAAAGATAGGGAAAGTGTAATCATGTCCAGCAGTATTTTGTTTTAAAGAACAGTAAATAGTTTAATAGGTAAAATTACAAGAATCCGGCTAAGTGCACACAGATGTTGTTTTTTAAACAAAATCCCACTTACAAGAGGAAAGCTATCAAAGCCTACTTCAAGTAAGTAATGGAATGATAGGAAGACAAGTCTAGAAAATATTTTATGATACCCAAAGCAAAGTCAAGAATACCTCAACTGTCCTTAATGTGTGGTATTTTACATATCCAGTGAAGAATACTATTCAGGAGTTTGCAAGCAAACTAACAGAAATAAATCCCAGTAGAATTCTTGGCAAGTGGGAGGGCTGTAACAAAGGTCTGTGGGTCAAATCTAGGTGGGCAGAAAGAAATAAGAGTCACTCTGCAAGATGAGAATCAACTGCATGACTTTTGACACAGGGGAGCAGTATAGAAAGAACCGGTGAGTTTTTATTTGAATTGCTTATATTTATTTTTATCTAAATTTATCAAACTACTTTAGCACCTCCCTGTCACTAACTATATGTCTAAGTTTCATGCAAATTTAAGCTGGACATTAAGAAAACCATTGCTTATCTGTGTTCTCCTGCCTTTCCCAATGAAGGGTCCTTCCTACTGAAGTTTCTTCAAACAGAAACATTTCACATATTGTAATCATTCTGGCCTCCATCAGATTTCTTTTTCAAGCTGAATGGAAGGAGTTAGTTGAACTCTCCACATATAAATTTGTAAAAACTCTAAGTTCACAAAACAAATGATACATTTGATGTCAACAGACTCTGTTGGAAATGCTTCAATTAATCATTTTTATACATCCAAGAGGAATAGCTTATCCTTTCTTATAATTTTAACCAAAAGTCTTTGAAAATAACATGAAAAAGCCATTGCTATTTTTAAACTGAAAGATTCAACTTTCTTCAGAACTACCATTAATTTTAAAAGCGTTAATTTATATTTTAAAATTGGAACATTCAAATTAAACAAAACTTAGAAAGTCAATCTCTTTTTCTTTCTTTGTTAATTTTCAAGTTGATTTAATTTGAGTCCTAGTGAAATCCACCTCCAGTCATATTTTCAATTAAATACTGCTGTTGTACGTTAAGAATTTATGTGCGGGACTTCTGTCTCTATAACACAAGCCTTTAGAACTTGCTTTTATAAACTGGAGCAGAATGACCTGTCCCATGGCCAACCATTTCACATAGTGATGGATCTTCATCCAGCTCTCCTTTTTCATCTTGTGATGTACAGACATACAGATGTATGTGTATGTGCGTATATGCATATAATACTATAATAAAGATTATGCAAAACTGAAATTCACTGAAGCATCTTAAAGGTCCATTATATTAATTTGGGACATATTACAGCATCTTGAAATTGCACAGCAGTGACTGTCAGCTAGCCAGACTGCCTAATGTGGAGAAATTCCCTTGTTAGGTACCTTATTAAAGTTCGCAGCAGGGTGTCTGATTCGTCTCAACATCAAATGAATAGCATGAGCTTTTATTCAAGAAAGAGATAACTGTAGTCAAACTAGATTATGCCAAAATCCAGAAATGTGTTTCCACAGTTGCCAAAGATATTCTACTGTGTATTGGTATAAAGTGTATACTTCCAAGAGACCTGTCAATATGGATCTGATTCATAAAAATTATTTTCCTGGGTTAGCTGCACAATTGCCCTATTGACACCACCATACTTTCACAAGATGATTTTACGTAAGACAAATCGTTTCTTGATTTTGGAGTACCCGTGCAATTTTCAGTCCTTTGGAAGTGGTTACTACAGAAAGTAAAACAATGAAGGTTCAGGGCAGCCTGCTCTGTTCCCCTGCCATTTCTGAAGATCCTCTTGAATTAGCAGAAAATGTTGCTGCTGTATCAGTCCTAATATAATCCTAAGCATCATTTACCAACTTTTAATAAAAGCTATCAGCAAGAGTCTTCATAGCATAGAACAGAATCACATAATACACAGGCAGGAAATAAATAGCTCATCTCCAAAGTAAGTCCAAAGTACAGTTCCTTCTGCACTTCATTCAGCAAGGAAGTCATCTCTTGATTGATACTACAAATGAAGTATAGTTCAAGAACCTCAATCATTGGAACAAATGAAACATGTATTTCACTGCCTGCTCTGCCAGACTGGGCTGATCAGAGAAGCTGTTACTGAGAATCAGTGCTACTAAAGGACAGAGCTGCTGTAATAACTGCCTTTCAGAATCCTGCTCTCCGAACCACAAGTTAAACACCTGTAATCTCTACACAACATATGCAGATAGTTAAGTATCTCAGAAAAGCAACTTAAATTGCTTCAGGCAGAGTGGGAAGGTGCCAACCCAATGGCAAATGCAGCAATCCAGGCAGCAGCTGAAAATTCCTCTTGCATTTGAGAGCTGAGCAGCTTGCTGAAGGCTGTAAACAGATGCCTCTGTGTATGATCAACATCTGGACACAGGATTTGGTGATAGATAACTACAAACTGTTCTAGCATAGAGCTGAGTAAGGCTTGTTCTTCACTGACAGTGACTTTCCACTGTTCATGTAAGACATCCATGATTAAACCATTCAGGGAGATCTGAGCACCACTCTCATGTCAATACCTGTTTTCTGCCAAGCATATCATTCTCGCAAATTTATCCTGGGTTCCAGCACTGTTCTGTTCCCCCATATAAAGCTACAGTCAATCTCAGTCTCAGACCTCCTCTTCGCTTACAATGGGAGAGATTTTGCTTTCCTGACTCCTTCCTAGAGTTTCAGAAATGTGAGAGACATGGAAAGCCTGACTCAAAAACTTGTTGAGAATTTCAGTCTTCTCCATGTCTGTTATTACTATTCCTCCTCCCTCCTTTATCAGAGGGGGTACACCCTCACATGCCTGTCGCTTCTGAACTAGGTACCTATAGAAACCCTTCTTGTTATTTTTCACATCCATAGACAAATTCAGTTCCACCTGTGCCTTGACTGATCCTGTCTCTGTATGTCTGAATAGCATCCTTACACTCTTTTCAAGCTACATACCCCAGCTTCTACTGCCTGTACATTTCAATCTTTTCCCTCAGATTGACCAGCAGGTCCTTGCTCAGTCACACCAGTTTCCTACCTTCTCCATGAAATTTCTTATGCTGGGGAACAGAGAATTCTCATGCTCTCAGAAAAGCATCCTTAAAAAGCTGCCAGCTCTGTTTTATTCCTGCATCCCAAGCGCAGACTCCCATCCAGTAACCCCATAAACAGCTAGAAGTTTGCCCTTCTGCAGTTCAACATAACAACTCTGCTCTTAACCAGACCTATACTCCTCAAGACCATGAACTCAAGCAGTGGCTGGCCCTTATATGAGCCCAGGATGGCTCCACCCTGTCTAGTCATGTGGGGAGCACAGGTGCAAACAATTTGCCTGTGCTCCCTGGGCCAGTCACACCCCTTCATCAGTTGCTCGGCCACCAGTTCAAGCCATGAACTAATGGTTCCCCTGTACCTCTACTCATCAGGGGATGACTGTTCTCTGCAGTTTTCGGAACATTTTTGAAGGTATCATTTTATGATTTCGTCACCATGTGTAGAATTAATGTTCAATACTGTTCTCCAGAAACATCAAGGGGGAGCCTCTTCTGTAGTTAATGATTTTTTTTTTCATCTATAAATGCATCTGATAAAGAAATGCAAACATTAATATATAAATATGTTGTATGTCTTGCACGCTCCATTAAAGTCCAAGGTTGAATAGTGTTTTTCAAGAATGTCAGTTGGGAAATTGTGACTCAATTAAATTTTAATGTATCACATTGTGATAACAATGAAAAAAATGTCCCTTCTGAAGGGTTTGAAAAGATTACTAAAGTTGAGGTCGTGAAGTACTTAAGATGCGTGGTGGAAAATTCCAATTTTGCTCCCCCACAGAATGCTTTGCTTATAGAAATCTTTCTCACTGGGACACAACCTCACATTCAACTTGGACAATTTTAATTCAGCATATAAATCATAGTATATGGTCACTGAAAGTTAGCAGAACTGAACAAAATAAAATAATTTCTTCAAAGTCAGTTATCACTGGCTATCTCCTCATCTTTAACGGTCCTTAAAATCCTGAGCAGACTGTGATTTAATTTACTTGGTGTTTTAACAAGGGGCTGTTTCTGCAGAGTAATGTAAACATTAGTCAGCATGGTCATTAGGAGCTCCAGACTCCTCCTGATTTCTCTTCTTTTAAATTAAATTTCTTTCGTAATAGAATAGTTTAGGTTACAGCAAGAGGGAACAATAAAATAGTTGCAAAGACCTAGGGAGAACTATTTTTAAAGTAATGGTGGGAACCAGTGTCTGAACTGAAGTGTCCCCACCCCCAAATCATCTGTTGTGTCCTGAACTTCTACTATAACCTTCATGGTGAAGAATTTCCCTGTTAGGATTTAATTCTCAAAAGGACTTTAAAAGTGCATGTGATAAATGTTGACATATTCCATGCTGAGTTTGATCTGATGCTCAGATCCTACAAACCATTTAAAAGAGAACTTGGACTACATAAACAAGCACCTCTCCCCTCACCTCCACCTGCCATCCTCCAGAGATATAGTGTTCAGCAGGTGATGACTGGATGAAGAAACAAAGGAGCTGAATGGAGAGGTTTGGGGAATGGGGAATACCACTGGAACTGCAAAATTTTGTGGAAAAAAAAATAGTACTGTTGTAGTTTGCCAGAAACTTAGAAAGATTTTAAAAAGATAGATCATAGTTTCAAAGAAAATGTACAAAAGCAGTCAGATAAAAACAAACCAGTCTAGATAATCCAGCTTTTACTTGGTTGAGCATTTTAAGGAATAAATAAGGAAACAAACTGGAATTAAAAGCATCCCATTTCAAGAAAATATTCATTAATTTAGAAGAAATAACCTGTGAAACTCATTGCCGTTTATTTTATACCTGTTTTCCTCAATTTAGTGATTCTATTGCAATTTTTAGTGTTTATATAGGTAAAATGTGCAGTTAAATATAAATTTTCAGAATAAATTAACTTCAATTTCTGTTGTTTCTGTAATTTCCTTAAGACACATTGTATCTATCACAACAGGCAGTGAGAAATCAAACACCGATCTGATCTTGGAGACAAGCGATGCTTTCAGTGGTAATAGTATTTGCACAACTGGTAGTCTCCTGGCTCACTCAAATCAAATATGAAAGTGATGCAAAATGCAACAATTTTCCTTCGTTGTGTAGAAAAGCACAAAAAGCTATTTGAGTATAGCCTGTACTAGAGAGAAGACATCCAACATCTCATCTTCATTGCTACTTCATACTCCTCACTCACTCACCTGTGGAAGGATGTTTTTGAGACCCCCAGTAGTCTGAAGAAACACTTCAAAATGAGTAACACTGTTTTCTTTAAAAAGAGCAATAAAACTCTCACTGACTTCTTTAGAAGACTTTGGACGATGCAAGTAACTTCTGAATGTCTGCATATATTCATACTTGTTGCTCCTATTTTAACAAGTTCCAAGAACATGGTTATTGTATTCCTTAAAACAGATCCTGCAAAAGCAAAACTTCCACTGTTGCCAAATTTAAAAATACAAAGAGAAGCTTTTGCATAAGGAGCAGTCATTTTGTAAGCCAAAAATTATACACCACTATAGGAATATAACATTCAAACACAAAATAAAGGTTATGTATTTATGTCAGTTCTCTGGCATTTAGCTCTTTATCTCTTGCTAGTAGAAGGATGTTTCTTGTTTAGAACTGGTTACTCATGTTACGGCAAATTTGGTTAAATTAGAAAAAAAAAAGAATCTATATATAAGGATATGCATATTGAAAAGAAATAATTACTTCCTTTTGGATGAAAAGGCAAATGTATTTCCATAGTTAAACATACCAGTAGTTTTTGGAAGGCATGAGGAAAAATATCTATTAATCAATTCAGTTTTGCAACTTCTCAAAGTATTATTTTCTTTAGAGAAATTCAGAAAAAAAAATCTTTTCAAATTAAGGAATAAACACCATTTTTCTGAATCTGTGATTTCTGCCAATGTAGGCAGCATTCAAATGAATATTAACCTCTCTGACTCTCTTTAATGTCTGACATATGGTTACTGCTGCTGGGCTTGTTGAAGGAGTTGGGCTGAGAGTATGGGGGAAGGAAGGAAAAAGTAGGGATGAGTGATTCTGTTGCTGTTTGTACTCTTGCTGCAAAAACTGAAAGCCTTTGCAAGAAGGAAGAAAATTCAGCAGTGCTGAAAACAAATGGCCTCACTTATAGAAAACTGGAGGTGGTTAGGGAAGGGAATTTCTTTACTGAAAACAAAATATTCTCACTGTTGAAAGGAAAAAAAACACCACAACAAACAAACAACATGTACACAAAACCCCGAGACTGCTTAGTTCCCAGCGAGAATCTGTTTCTCTCTGATTGGAAGAGAAAGGTCAGTAGGAGGGGTTGCCTCAAATTTCTCCCAAACCGAAGGATTGTGGGGGTGGACTAGAGGGGGTTGAAGACTGTGTAACATCAGGAGACACATTTGTTCAGTCTGCACTGGCATTTCCAAGCTGAAGAATTTGTTTCTGAAAAAAAAGGTTAAAAACTGTTCTGTGACTTAAATTAATTTCTTTGGCATGGAAAGATAGGCTTCTACTTTCCTCTGTTTGGTGCCTAAATCAGAGCAATCTTATTTTGTTTCTGTTCACTGTTTTAGTTTGCCAGCATTGTTAGACTTTCTCCTGCTTGCACAGAAGTTTCTAGCCATTAATTCTGATTTGTTTCACCTGTACACATCCTAATTCACATCTTTGTCCCCTGCTGGTCCTTATAGTCTTTGCCGCTCTGAATGTAGGAAATTAAGTTTTGATTAAAACTTGTTCAAAACTCATTCAGGGCTTATTTAGTTCTCATTTATTTCCACGGGAAAAATAATGCCCAATTCCAGGAAACTAGAAACCAGGTTTAAACAGCTTTTTTTTTTTTTTTTTTTTGAGATATTATTTTTAGATGTCATATTGCAAGAATTCCATTTTCTGAAGCATCCAGCTCAACTGACAGTACGTGTTTTAAAATATTTTTCCCACACAAAATCACAGCTGGTTAAAAGTATATCCAAAATGAATTTAAGCTCCAAAGAGTCTTCATCATTCTTAATGCATTCCACTTTTGCTACAGTTATGATCAGTCCCTGTGTAATGTCTTATTGTGCTTATCGAACCGGATTTTGAAGATTCCCAGTGGTGGACAGTCTACAGACCTCCAAAGGACAGCAGTTCAGTGCATTTACTGAGATAAAACTTCTTGTTCTTTTTATTCTTGTGTCTTAATATATAATGCAAATGCATTATTTCCCACAGACATGAGAAGCAGATTTCCTTGCTAACAAACTTTTATGTTATTACTGTCTCCTTTTTCTTCAGAGCAACCTTAATTCTCATACTGATGAGGCTCACAAAGAGATCTGTAGGTTTTCTCCTTCTCTGCAACTTTTGTAATACTCATGACATCTATCATGAACCCCAGAAGCATTTATGATAAACAATCAGATCTTTTTATTTCATATTTACCTATTTCTTTTTTGCCACAAACATTTTTATTTTCTGCTTGGTGACACCAGGTTTACCATTGCACCTGTCTCTCATGCAGGACAGTAATATGAGAGAGAAACCCAAACTGATTCACTGGGGGGTTCTGTACGGTTGCAACTGCCACGAACTTTCCATCTATATATTCATAGGCTGATTTAATGGAACATTGTTTAAGGTCTTCTTAAGGTCCTCTTGCAGCCTATGTTCTACTTATTATTATGTTTATTATTTCAGTTTCTATTTATTGCTATCATTTTACTTGTGCAGTCATCATGACAAAGAATTACTTTTGAGAGGTATTCAAAAGCTTTCCAACTTTTCTGAATGTGACAGGATAGGATGCTGGAAATGGTTGAAGTCATGAAATGAAAAACATCATGGGAATATGACTCAGGACTAGTCATCACCACCTGGAGAGCTGTCATTATATATATATATATATATGTTAGAATTCAGCATACAGTTCTGAGTCTTGCAAAGTTGCTGGAAGGCATGTTGATAAACAAGAACTAGGTTCTCAAGGTTTACTTCACTGGTATTTCTTCAGGGCTAAAGTTATCTCCTTGAAAAAGAGACCTTCCAGAGTCAGACTTGACCTCCAAAATGGATTTTCAGAATCCTGTCAAAGTTGGCTTCATACTACCTCTACACTATCACATTTTCCTGTAAGTGGTGAAAGCTGTACCTGGAAGTGAAGCAACATCTGATAGTTCAGATTGTGCTGGATAATTACATTACAAAGAAATTGTAATTATTCTGATCATTCAAGTCACTATGATTGTTTCCGCTGACTTTGGGCCATAAAGAAAACACCAGCTGTTCTCCCAAACTAGTTTCAAGGTTGGACCTTGCACCCTATTAGTGCACAAAGGATTTATGAGGATCAGTTCTAAAGTGTTTAATTGTAGAATGTAGCTGTGTACACAGATCAGTACTGTTCTATACACTTTTGTCTATGTTGAGTCATACTTCACTTTGATCTGGTTTGGTTTTTAATTTTATCTTTCAAGCAAATGGTTTCAACTCTATTTCGCTTTATTTTTTCCACTCCTTGCTCTCTTCTGCCAGTTCAGCTCTTCAAGATTCTCTTAGCCCTATTGTTTTGTTTTCCTTATTAGCCATTACAGCAGTAGAATTGATCTAACATGTTAAAACACTCTGAAGTGCAAAACTGTCCCAAAGAAAGAACATTTGGGATGAAACCCTATTTAGGTTCAATATTAAAACATAAATATTGAATGGCCACTTAATCTACAAGTGAAGTGCTAGACATTTTTTCTTTAATCTACAATATTTACTGTACTTTCTTCCTAATCCAGTCATAGTTCTTTGAAAGAACATAATTAAACTAAAACTGGAAACATAAAAATTGCTTTGGATTTTAGTCTTTTTTTTTTTTTTTTCCTTCTATCTCCTTTCACTTCTAGCTGTCTTGTTAGCATAATGGCTGTATTGGCTGTCATTATAAGAATGAGATTATATAGTGATGGAGATATTATCATTTCCATACAGAAGTATTTAAACTAGGGTGTGAGCGCACCAGGAACTCAGTGGCTGTAATGAGAATCAAGAATGCTCAGAACCAAGTAAAAAATACACAGCCTTGTGCAGATCCTGGCCTAATACATTAATTCTCAGTCCCATTTCATTTCCAACTGAATTTGCTATACTTTTTTTATTATTTGATTCTTTTTTTTCCAGAGGACTTCATAATTTACAGCCTAAATGAGCAAACCTACATAACTTGGGCAGGGGAAGGCACTCAACACATCACAAGCTATAAAGTGATTACTATCTCCCATCTCGATAGAATTAGGGTGCTTCATAAATTTAAATTTTTTTACTTCTACAAACTGCTCAATATTTCAAATAATCTTGCCTGAAGATTCTTAAGCTGAGTTACATTTGTCCTATAACTTCTTGGTTTACAGTAAGATGTGGCTGAAACTGTAAAGTGCACTTCAACTGCAAAACATTTCATCATTATTCATGCAGCTAAAACTAAATAAGCTGGTTTTTGTATCTAATAATCTGTTTATTTATTTGCTCATTTCAGTTCTGACCAGTATCGAGATTCTCATGTGTAGTTATTATGTGCCACAGGGCGCATTTGCCAGCAGGTGTTGGAGCTTTCCATTGTGGAGGCTTTGAGTCAGAAACAGATTTGGGTGGTGGATGCAGTCCTGCAATTTCCACACAATGAATACAATGTAGATCTTGACATATCCCAATTAAGTAAAATAGCCAGAAAGCTGGCCTAAATAACTAGAAGAAATTCAGTGAAAGCAGTGTTCTATGGTGACACAGATCTGGTATTAAATGTAGAACTTCCAACTTAGGAAAAGTTCACAAAGTAGGTTACAAAAAAAAATATATCATAGAAGTGGGATAGAATAATGAGATATTAAAATGGATAAAATGGAGCCTTGGATTACCTAAAATTAGGTGTCTGTACTCTGAATTCAGGTAGTAAAGTGGGCTGCTTTGAAAATAATGCCTCCTATTTTATTTTGTTGGCCCACAACATCAGAGGCAAATGATGGCATGGCAGTAGAGGTTGAACCTTCCTGCCAATATTCCATTACATTCTGTTGCCACGTGACAGATGGCAGCAGAGGGGCAGTTTGTTAACGTAGCGTCTGACATGGAGGTGTATATGACAAAAAGGTGTGTCATGGAATTCCTTCATGCAAAAAAAAAAAAAGGCACCCACTGACACGCATTGACACTTGCTGAACTTCTATGGAAACCGAAGAGTGGATGTGAGCACAGTGAGACAGTGGGTGGTGCATTTCAGCTATGGTGACAGTGGGTCACCTCTGCTGGTGCAGATTTTTACAAGTGCAGCATGCAGGCTCCTGTTCATCACTGGTGAAAATACACAGTGAATGCCAGTAACGATGTTGAAAAATTGTGTTTCGTAGTTGAGAATTTGCTCTATCAAATAGTGTTATTATGCAATTTGTGCCTGCTATAATTTCCAAGGAAATAAATGAGGCATTATTTTCAGGTTGACCTACGTATTTATACAAATCATGTCAGGGTTAAATCAAAACCAGAGATAGATTAAGGGATAAAACGACTGAAATCAGTGTAGAAATAGTTCTACTTAGAGAAAAAGAAAAAAAAGAAGAGGAAGAAGAAGAGGAAGAAGAAGAAGGGGAAGGAGAAGAAGAGTGAGTGCATCATCTACGTTTTACTTCTGTTTCAGTATTTGTTGAACAACTTCTGTTTATTTTTTTTTAACATACTTTTGGAGGAGAAATATAGCAGTATACAACTGAAAAAAAAAGTTAGAAAAAATTGGAAACAACATTTAAAAGCCGCTATTTTAGAATACATTTTGAATATGCAGGCACTGGCTCATAATACCACAGAGTAGAATGGATCACAAAGCAAGAGTGTTTATGATTTTAAGGTAAAGAACTAGTGAGAGCAATGGAATAATAAAAAAAAAGCCTTCAAACAAAGGCAAATTTCAACATAGAAAATTACTAGAATAGACCCCAGGCAGGGAAAAATTGTTCAGAAAGAGATTTAGTTTTGACGAATGTCACTATGAAGTCAAAAGAACAAACTGTTTCAATACAGAGAAAGGATGGGAAATTATATGCCATTACTACTGCAGAATCTTGAAACTGAGAAGTACGCAATCTGTCCCTATTACTAAGACCTAATCAAACAGAAAATGTATACTTTTAAAGAGATACAAAACAGAAGAGTAGAATGGAAACAATAACACTTAGCAAGGGACACGGAATTAGGAAAACTTTTGTGAACAAGACAAACAAACAAGGAAATCATGGATTTTTTTTACTGATCAGCAAACTAACTATAGATGACTCAAAAAAATTGTGTGTCCACTTTGCTAATTAAAAAATACCATAATTGATTGTCATTGTTTTTTTATGGCAGCCAGTTATTTTGCATTGCTCCATCCTAGGTAAGCCTAAGCTGGAACACTGTGTCCAGTAGTAGGTATCACACTAAGAAAGATGCCAACACACTGAAAGAACAGCAGAAAAAAAAAAAAAAAAAAGGTTTTGAAAATGCATCATAGAAGGAAAGTTCTAAAAGTAAATTGAATTTTCTCTGAGAAGACTGAAACTATATGTAATGGGTGTCTCCAGGTACATATTCAATTATTGTAAAAAAAAAAAGATGGATGATTATCTTAATGGAAGGAAGATTTAGGTTTGAAAATTGTACCCAGTAACTACTTATAAGGATAGTAAACCAATGAAAGAGTTCGTGGAGCTATGAAACCTGATCAGTGATCAAATCTGTTCATGAAAATGAACAAACAATTTTAACATTTCTTAGCAGTGTTGTAACCATGCCTGTTTGTTCAGCATGGATTAAATGCTTGCTTATTTTTCCTTCTGTCCCACATATTACCATGACATTATATTTGTTTCTTAAACGTCAATCCTTTTTCCTTTTTCCTTTTTTTTTTTTAATGTTTTACAGCATAGTTAGAGGATTAAGGTCTTTCATTCCTTTCCTCATCCAATTGCTATTTATCATTTTCAGTGTGCGACTTTTTTACTGAAATATTTTACAGTCAAACATTGTGGAGCTGAATTGGTATCTTGATCCTTCTACTGTTAACTTCTTGCATGACACCATGCACTCCCGTGTCTGTCTGTGTGACAATCCTTACCAAGACAAATATTGTCACTTTTACTTTTAAAAATAAAGAAATAAATGAAACTTCCAGGCCATATACTTTAATTTTACCTGTCAATTAGTCTTAAAAATTGACTTCTATTCCTTGCATCTTCCGAGTTTTGCAATGCCAAGCAATAAAGGTAGTTCAGTTTCAGTTTAATTTACAGAATATTGAATTACTGTAAAAAGAGATGGATGATTAATATTTCTCAATTATGTAATCTGTCTAATTTGCAGCAGTGAAAATTTAGTTTAGAAAATTGCACCCAATATCTATTTATAAGGATAGTAAGCCAAAGGAACAGTTAGTGAAGCTATGAAATCTGATCAATAATCAGGTCTGCTGGAATATGTTAGAATATTTAATATCATCATTGTCATAATTTAACCATAATTATATTTAACATAATTTGTATGATCATAAAAATCAAAGGTTAACCGGCAAATTAAAATAAGTTCTGTACAGTTGCAATTGTATCTAAAAACCCACGACTTTTATGAGTTGAACCATTAATTTCACACAGTAATTTGTAAAATTGAGACATATGTCACAAACCAACTCTCCTTTTCCAGTAGAAATAAGACGTTTTGCATTTAATGGAGTCTTAGCATTCAGGGCAACAAATGCAGCTGTCATTTACCTTTCTGGCAACGGTAATTGCTCAAAAGGAATCTTTCCAGACTGCTGCTGAAAAGTGTTAATCCAGGATCTCTGCTTTCACCTTCGTGGTCCCTGACAAAACGACCATACGCTGTCAGTTAGTTATTATTCTCCCATGTCCCTCATTCTTCATTATTGTCCCTTACTATCCACATCATTATCAGCAAGTACAAGTAAATTCTCTTGCTGCTGCTCTGCTCAGCCTATTCTTTTCTACAACACTAGTTTTCTTTTCTCTACTTGCATCAGCTAATACATCCAACCAGCAGTCTCATGCTGCTGTAAGTTTCATTGATCAACTTGCCCCAACTGTATCTTGTTCAAGCAAATATGAAACACAGTCCTCGCTCCTTCCCAATAACACTCTTATTTGTCCCAGTCTGCACTATTTTTTTCCAGCATAAATGAATGTAATGCAATACAGAATGGAGATAATTTAAGGTCCATTTAGAAAGCTAACAAGTATAGTGCTACAAACAGTTTGGAGGAGAAGCTAGAGGAATTCCAGAGACAAGTGAAATCAGCTTCCATAAGCTTTCACTGCTGAACAACACACAGTCATACAGCCGTCAGAAAGAGCAACACAGAAGCTTTCTGTTGGACACAAAGAATTTACTGATGAAAAAAAATCCTGTTAGACTGAGAACAAAATTTAAGTCAGCCATGTCATGTTGTTTTTGTTAGATCAAGTGACTAAGCTTGAAAGATATACTGCTGTCAGTTCATTTGAAGATAGGGATTTTTTGCGTTAATTTTGTAGGTGTTAATTTTTTTTTACTTCTTAAGCAAACTTAATATGGGACTCATGCTGGGATCAGAATGACAGTGCATATTGAAAATATGCAAAACACAAGACCTAATCACCTGTTAACCAGCTGGAGCTTGGACTCTTCTTAAAAACAAGATCTTGCAATCATTAGTAGCAGATTTAGAAAGTATGAATTTTACTCCACCTCTACTCCAAGTCTACTGAGGTCAGCTGGGCAATTTTTCATAGAGGTGTGTTCAGCAGAAAGCAGCATTCTGCCTCTAGCCCTTCTGGCCAGCTCAGCTCAGTACCCTGCCATTGCAGCTGAAAAGACAGCAGATGGATGTCAGCTACCGGGCAGGAAGAGGCCCAGAGCATGGATGAGACTGACTCCTTTGAGAAATCCCAAAAATATCACAGGAGAATTTATTAAACTGAACTGTGTGTGTCCAAAATTTAAAAGTCTGTACGCAAACCATTCTAACCATTATTTATATAAAGTGCAGGGGAGGGAGATGCATTTTATATATATATATATATATATATACATTATATATATATATATATATTTCAATTCACTTGATTTTTTCACATTTTTATTTCAAATAAGATGAATTGTATTTATTTCTCCATACTTCCTCTAAGGGAGCCAGAAGTGTCTGATTCAGATGTAACTATTTATCCTGTAGAAGCTAAAAGTAATGAGAGATGATTCCCATTCTACTTGTTTTGAGAATAGCTTGCCGACAGAGTTCAGACTTTAATCCTCCATATTTGAGAAGGCATGTCATCTACTGTGAACCAATTCTCATTCGTCTTACAAAACAAAACTATGTACAGCATTAGCTATGGCAGAGTAACTTGGTTTGTAATCCAGTCTTCCCAGACATATAGAATTTTTTGTTAGGGAACAGATGTGCTACCTGTTGGAAGAACTTTATAAATACTTATAGGTGACATTTCTGGATTTATTTGAAGGTATATTTCACTTCCATGATGTTTTTCCTTCTTCTTTTTTTTTTTTTTCCCTCATTTAGTTTTCTGCCCAAAAGAAGGGAGAACTATTTTCTGACTTTAGTAAAAAGAATTACTGCATTTTTAAAAAACAAAAGTAATTGTTTCAGGATGATGTTCTGTGGAGAGTTTTATTGCAGAGTGGCTATCTGAGAAGGGTCACACAGACACGGTGCAGCTGGTTAAGCTGCAAGGTCGTTTGAGGGAATAACAAGATGTGGGATGCGAACTGAGCGTGTGAATTGAGAAACCTGGTATCAGCTTTGAGATGAGAGACATTCCAGAGAGCTGATCCCAGGGTGCAAAGGTGGGTGGAGTTGACCTTCCATGTGGGTCCAATAATGAGCTCCGCTTTTGCACTATGCATTAGCTCATTAACTAGGATATAAATGCATGCGCAGCCTGATAATAAACTGAGACTTGCTTATCAAGAAGTTGGTACGTGCATTTCTCCCGCCGATCTCCAACAATGTTCATTTCAAAAATTACCTTACAAAATAATTTGAAAGTATATCACATAATCCCACAATGCGATGATTTTGAAGAACACGCTTTGGCTCATCTGCTTTTTTCTCAAAACAGATCTCCCTTCCTGCCATCCATCCTCCCTCCCCAGCACCCTACCCCCATCCTGCTCTGCCTAATAACAGATCTATTCTCGTAGGCAGCCTTTCAAAAGCAAACCAAGTCTCTTTCTTCCATGGCCACTTGGAGAGCATTTTCATCTGATTTGTTTCTTAATTAATTAATGCAGAGGAAACACCGCCTAACACTGCAGCCCAGAGATTTACTGAAAGCTAACCAGAGCCCTGTTTATTAGCTGGACATGAAAACAAATATAGCAAATAAGTAATGGGGCAAAGGAATAAACCTGAATGTCTGCATCCACTTAGGAATATATAACTGTCAACCAAAGAGCAAAACAAAACAAGCTGGTATCTGGCACTTTGGATGTGGCAGAAATGCTACCAGCCATCAGGGGTTTCCCCAAATCAAACTTTAAAAAAAGAAAAAAACTGTGGGTTGATGTCTGTGTTGTCTATTGTTTACAAGCACTTGGTTAATGACACAGTATCATGCATATAACATTGGTGATATTATCTTCTTCCCATTTTATATTGTTTCCAGTGGAGATGCATGAATGTATTTGCTCTCATGCTGTTAGGTTAAAATGCCTTGCTGTTTTTCACAGTAACTCACTAAAAGCACTACCAGCATCAAGTGAGTCAAATTTTGCTCAGTGTGTGGCACTGCATAAAGAATAACTAAAAAAAAAAACAAGACGAAACTGCTAGACTAATGCTTAAGGTACTTGGTGGAAAAGCAGGATAAAACTACTTCTCCCTGCAGAGAAATAAAAACTACCTCTCCAAAACCTCACCTAGTTTCTGGTAGAGACAGACTTGCCTTTTCTTAGAGGAACTGGAGGATTTTCTTTTTTATATCCACACTCTCTTTTCCTACTGGTGAAAAAGCACATGTTCTTTAATCATCCAACCAGTTAAGTCTCTGCAGTGTTTCTGGGAAGGTACTTTTTCTTCTAGAAAAACTGGATTTAGGGGAAGGAAAACACACAGTTAAATTCTGAAGCTGGTGATGTATTTGAGAAGCATCCTGTAGGAACCTTTTCCTATGGAGCACCTGTATGGGTGTAGGTATACTGGCGCCGTGACACAGAGCCAAGCTCTCAGCTGAAATCATCACCATCACAAACATCATCTCAGGTAACTCCTCAAATTGTCTGTAAATACAAGTTCTCTGTCTTACAATTCAAATCAGATTTCCAGCATTTCTTTTCACTGTGTCACGTGCTTTAATTTCTATCTTGAAACAACTATTTTTACTTTAACTGTGCCTTTTCTGTTCACTCCCCCACTGAGGCTTCATTAGATAGCTTTCAGATTTGGCTTTTTTGAAATTGAATGGTTTTTCATCTGAGAAAGGAATGAACATCTGTGCATATTTAGTCCTAGGTGGGTTTTGTGTAGGTGTGTTTTATTTTGTTTTGAAATCAAAATGTATACACAGGATTTGCTGAACTTGAACAAAGGGAGCAGAAGAGGCTGAACGACGACAACAAATAAGAATCACTACAGTCTTAAGAAAGCCAGGAAAACATATGATCCTGTTCCTGAAAACAAATACTGTGAAAGCACCGAGAAGGATTTCTTCCTCATTACCTTTCAAATTCCACTCCAGCTCTTAGTCTAATTGTAGCTTTACTTTCCTTTATTTTCAAGTATTTTAACTGTCTAGCTTCATCCACAACACTTTGCTTGGGTTACAAGCCAAGAGAGAGCACTAATTCTAAATCCTACAAACCTGTATTCCAGGCTTCTTATAAAGGCACACCACAATTTTGAATTATTCTTTTAGGTAATATGTTAAATGGCTGGAATTCCACATTTTATCTGTGTTTTTAATAAATAGACATGTCACCAGGATTGCACCAGCCTGGTTAAGCAGCCAACTGGTGTCACTAATATTAGTGCTCCACTCATTTATTTTCATGACTTCCACATGCTCTACCTTGAATCCTGCTGCTACCCTATTTAACTTGACATGTTTCTGCTTATGCTAAGCAGGTCGGATCTTATTGCATCCATTTAGGAGCAGATGTTCCCTACTATACCCTGCACTCCTCCATGTCACCTTTTTTTTCACAGCTCTCTGCTAACTGCCTGCAGGTAGTGCACTCTCACTTTTGTGTCACCCTCTCCACAACAGCTCCTGGAAAGAGAGAGGAAGAAAGATGAGCTTTTAATTTTGTTATGAAACCATATGCACCCTGCTGCCACCATATCAGAGAGTGTGTTTTCTCCCAGAGTGTTTAATACACCTCTTTTGACACCACAGAAAATGAATTGTGAAGGATACTGGAGTTAGAAAAGTGTTGATTTTTGCCTGGGGAAAAGAAAATCAGAAAATGTTATAAAATTCACGGTTCAATATTAACTTAATCACAATACATATTTTAGAGAGCATGCTACTTTTAATGCACAGATACAGTTCCATGCCTGTCTCTTATTCTAATCTAGCCTGCAGTTCTCACTGGCTGTGAAAGTTAAGATTTATAGTGATAAAATTTGCTATCTGACAATAAGTTTTGAAGCTAACAGCTTTGTGCTGTTATCCCTATCTTGTTGCATATGTTTTTTCACTTGCAACGCCCATTAAAGTTTAATAGGAGATTTGTGCACATCATGAACATGAAAATGAGAATATAATTACCCCTCTGTTCTCAGATCAGTAAAATCAATCTTTTTGTTTTGTTACAAAGTCTCAGGCTGATTGTAGTTGAGAATATTTTCACAGAAATCTTCTGAAAACCTTGTAACCATAATGAATACCTGTGCTACAAATCAGAATATTTCTTCTTAGGTCTGAATTTTGAGACCCATCTATCCTCTTCTTGTAATATATTATCCAAAACTGAAGTGCGCAAAGTACCTAAATGTAATGCCATTTATCTGAAGTGATTTCAAAGGAAATGTAAAAATAGTTCCAGGAAAATTGCTAAGCAGCCTTAGACCACCCGCTGAACTGCCACACTTCTTATAAAGAATAAGGGGTTGTCCTTCCTTTAAATAACTTTTTTAATTATGCATTTAGCTGATATGGAATATTGTCTTCAGGAAACAACATGTACTGGTAGCAGACACATTTAACTTGTAACTACGACTACATAACCACCCTTACAGCACAGTGGCAGCAGACTAGCGCTGAGCAAATGAGAAGAGACAATCTGAACCATAAGGCAGGCAGGTGAGATTGTGGGGTGACACTCGTCTGAACTTGGCAGTAAGCCTATATTAAAAACATTGAATCAAATATGTGAGAAGCAGAAAGGGTTGGCCTGGAACCAGGACAGTTCACTGAACTGCCGGTGTGATTCAGTGCAAGAGGACTCCACACTCAACCTCCTTACCTAATGAGGCTTTAGTCAACAAAGCTTTATCACTGAAGCAGTAGTTACAATAGATTTTGCTAATAAATACTCTTTTCTTGAATGGCATTTGTCCCAGGTAAAGTCTACCCAAATGTATTGCTCAGGTGAGTGTGACCTTTGACAACAGCTTCCCAGCCTGAACTGATTAGATGGTTGTGGCATGTCCTCAGAAAACAGAGATGCACAGATGAATATCACAGGATGTCCAACCAAGAGCACTGCTAAATTGGGCATGGACTAATCTTTCCTACTGCGGTGGTTTAGATATGTGCTGGAAAGAAATAAACACAGGTGAGCTATTAATGACTTGATATCTTTGTAACGTGTTTAGGGCAGGAGGCTAGAACGTTATGGTAACATAGATCACAAATTCTAATTGCATTTAGACATTGGGAAAATTACAGAGATCAGCTTGGGACTAAATAACTAGAAAGGCCTTTAGCAGCTTGTTGTGACAATCTGTTTTTAAAAAGTACTAAAAAGTGAAAACAGCTGTTGCTCGCAGGACATTTTACACCTGGTTGTTCGGCTTGCTTTAGCAGCCTGAGGTTGAGGTGAAGCTCTACATGGGAGGTGAGGCTACTGTCCAGGACTCAAGCATGTGGAGGGTTGGTGTAGATGTCCTCTTTCTCCAGGCCCACGGTGCAGGTCTGACCTTCACCAAAGGGAGGGGATATCTGGGGCCTGGGTTGGTGTGAATATATGGCATTGTGTTGATGAGCAGAAATCCTGGAAGAGGAATCTGAGCAAGAGAAATCATTACCCCACCTTCTTTGTCCATAAGCTTCCCATTTTGTACTGCTGAGTGATAAGGTCCTGGTTATGGCACCCTGAATTCCTCCAGGACAAGCAATGGAACAAATGTTAAGTTCATTCACAGGCAACCGCTGTTTATCTTGGTGGTTTAATTTCAGTGTCCCACCAAATTTCCTGAAACGTAAGATTTCTCATGCAACAAGTATTATTTATTTCATTTGCATTTCAGAACAAAAGCCATCCTACAAAATCTCATCATTGTAGCACAGTTTTATTTCTAAATGAGATAACTATCTGATCCCTTCTCTCCTGCCTTGTTCAAAACCATCTGTAAATTCTTTACTTTTGGCTAGTTGAAGGCAGAGAGAAAAGTGCATAAAAAGTTTCATTTGTTTCTCCACAAGTGTTCAACATCAAAGAGAATTCTTAATCCCCATTTGTTCTTCATACAAAGTACCGTCTCAGAGAAAATTCTGAACTTAGAAGAAGATTTTTAAAGAAGATTTTAAAAATGTATTTCATAAATCTTCATAGGGTCTTTGCAAACACATATATTTAGAAGAAAATATCTAATGAAAGAAATCTGTAAAAACATGATTAATCTGAGAATCTTTAGTACAGATATTCTCCTGCAATAACTTATTAGCTGTAAATAGCAATTATTTGTATAAATCTATTGTCTAGATATCCTTATCTAGATCAGTCCAGTGAGAACATGAATGAAAAAAAAGATGGTAGATGAAGTTTTTGGATGGTCTTTCCAAACTTAAAATCACAGAATATCCCCAGTTGGAAGGTTGTGTCAGGTGGGTCCCATAAATGCTCATACAGGAACAGAAAGAACTCTGTATGAAAGTTTGTCAGGACCTATTGAAAAAATACAAGGCTGAAGGTGGCATTTCCCTGGATTCCATCATTACTAGTGATGAGATACCACTACAAGACAGAGTCAAAATGGCACTCCATAGAGTGAATTTCCTATCAAATAAAAAGCTCAAGACACAGCCCTCAATGGGTAAAGTGATGTGCATTATCTTTTGGGATAGAGTAGGGGTGATCACCCTGGATTTCCTGGAACCCGAGCAAACCATCAACTCTGACTGCCACATTGCAGCACTGACTAAGCTGACAGCTCAAACTTCCAGGGTCAGGCCAGAGAAGAAGACAACCTTTCTCTTGCAATATGACAATGTCAGGCCCCATACCAGTTTGAAGACTGGAGCACACTGTCAATCTTGGCTGAACTGTCCTACCACACCCACTGCATACTCCAGATTTGGCACCTTCTGACTTCCATGTTTTCAGGCCAATGAAAAATGGACTGCACGGGTAACATTTTCCTAGCAATGATGCCATCATAGCAGCTGTGAAACAATGCATCACTTCTGTTGGTGCAGATTTTTATAAGGGTGGCATGCAGGCTGTTGTTGATTGCTGGTGAAAATGCATAGCTAATGGTGGTGACTATGTTGAAAAACAGTATTTTGTAGCTGAGAATTTGCTCTATCAAGCAGTGTTATTGTGCTCTTTGTATCGGTTGTAGTTTCCATGGAAATAAATAAGATACATTACTTTCAGAGCAACCTACATAGAAGGATTTTCAAGTATAGAGGAAATACATTAAAATATTTCTTTCACCACAAGCTGCCCAAAGCTATATGAAAAGTGTCACTAACTCTTTGACAGTGTGAATGCCCTCACCCTCAAGTGACTGGCATCCTCAATTTGGGTCTTTCCTTCATACAGTTCTAAAGTATGATAATCAGTAGATGGATCCTGAGCACACCAGCAGGACGCTAGTCCCCATTCAATATCACCATAGTCACATTAGCTTCAGCTCAGCACTCTACTCAGCTGATTCCAATGTTGCTGTTATTGAAACTAAGTGAGGTAGGCTGTATCTTCTAGGTGCGACCCTTTCTTACATTTTGCCTGTGCTGCCTCCGCTGCTCATCTCCACCATAATTTTCAGTTTCTGCCTTCCAGCTCCCCTGCACATGCAGGGCAGCACCCTGGCTGCTCCCTGGCAGTAACTCCTGGCAGTTGATATGAAACAGAGATCTGACAATGTGCATGCTACCTGGATGACTTAATACTGATTTTCCCAAGATGAATGTTGACTTAAAGTACTGTCAGAAAGTGACTGATGATCATCAGGATTGATGATTTTTACCCTTAATGGCTAGAAGTTCATTTAAAAATGCTGTCCAACAAAGGCCATTTTCAGAGCCTGCATTTAATCTCAGGGCTGCAGTTATTCTAAAGAGCAGCATACAGAGAGGGCAACAATTTGTGATCTCTGCTGCAGTCTTAAGAAAACTATACCTGTTGTTTGATAAAGATTATAGAATTTTTCAGAACACTGATCAAAGAAAATTTGCTTCATGTTCACTAAAATATTGTTTGGCATACTGACATTTTAAACATAGAACAGTTCTAATTAGAGAGCTCTAATTAAAAGCTCTAATTAGAAGAGCTTTTTTGTTCACACTGTATTTTGTAAACAATTCTAAAAACTATACCAAATTCTAAAACTAAAATCAAATAAATCAGTAATGCAATTCATTTCTTTGCTTCTTATAATATATCAAAAATTCTATGATGATGGTTTCTGGATAATATACATGTTGCCATAAGAACAAAAAAAGAGGTCTTTATTAACGGATGTCCACTGTGCATACTCATTGTATAACTCCACTATGTAACTGAATGGTGAATAATGTCTGTTCTATTTCCTGATGTGCATTTAAAAAAAGAAGAAGAAGAAGAATGAAAAATGAAGCCTGCAAGTAAATCTAACTACCTTAAAACTGAGGTTAAATGGCTTTGGGTTTGTAATCAAAAGTTTTGGGGATGGAGATGATTTGATTTTTTTTTCTTTTGATGAGGAACATTTGTCATCATGGAAATGCTGGCAGTGTAATGCCACCGACACAGGTAATGTTAACTTTCTACTTATATTATGAAGCCTGTGGTATTTGACTTGTAAATATTAGTTCAGAAGAAAAGAAATGTCTAAATATTCTGGGCCCTTTGCCAGTATTTCCTCCAATGCATGCTGAATCATGCCAGAAAATTACACTATTGTAAAGACAACCTACAAGCTTGAGCATTGCTTTGTATGGGGAACCTGCTGACAGAACTGTGCCCTGAAGGCTGGGGTACCTCATTAGAGTCATCTGCAGAAATGTACATGTAGGAGTCTTCCTATAAGAGCAAATATTTAAAGACAAAAGCATACAAAGCCAGTTTGCAGAGTGAAGCTGAATCAATATTATGGAAAGGAAGAAGAAATAAAAAAAATATATTGCACACACAAAATCTGTATTTGAAGAACATTATTAAGACAAAAATCCAGAAACAAAAACACCAATACATACCAGACACTAGTGCAATGCCACTAATTCATTTCCTTCCACATATTCACTAGAATTAGAGATGAATGACTTTTTAAATTAATTACCTATTTCTAAAAATGTAGCTGGTAATTTTAGAGGATCTACTTTTCTAAAGAGCTTATCTCGCCTACCCTCCAAAAAACACAAGATGATAGTGTGGCACTTGTAATGGGAGAGGTAGTGACATGGATGTGATCACTCATCCATGTCAAAGAGACATGCTAAAACAATACTGGTTACATTCTAGTTTGAGTTTTACCTGTGGATGATATCACAAGACAGTAGTCTAAAATCCAAAGAGATGAGAGTTCCCCACTGTGATGGACTCATCTGTTTCAAACTGCAATAGGTAGGACAAAATGGATCTTGGAAACTACAGTCACAAGAAATGTGAAGTGTCTAAGCTAACGCATAGGTATATTAGCTCCCCTTTAAGGAAATACTTTTAAGTCACTTTGAAGTGCAAACTTTTGGCTGAGTGTTTTCCAGAGGGCTTCAGAGACTGAGCTCATTACTTTCTCTTTTTATTTAAAACAAAAATGCAAAAACAGAAAAATACCACTGATACATAGAATAGCTTTTAGAAAAAAAGGCAGCCAGTAGAAACCAGGGCATATAAGAGAGAGTAATTAATATACGGGATGAGCTGTTGTAATCTCAGCCCATCAAACCAGCTTCATTCATATCAAAATAGAAAGTATAAACAACAAGAAATTTTCAAGAAATAGTTAAATAGAGAGAATATACATAAATTCATTATATATATATAAATTAGAATTAAAAATGTATTTCAGAATCTAAGCACAAAGTAAGCACAAAGAAAAGTACATTGAATCTTCTAAGAATGGATGACCTACTAAAATTTTGTATGCCAAGTTTAATTTTAGCTAATCATGGAGAAATCGCCCAAGCCCTTTTGCTTCCAAAATTGAACTTGTAGATATGCACAATGCATACTAATCATTATATTACCTTTAACAGAAACACTTCATGTTATTCATCAGTGGTCACTTGTAATGCAAATTCCTAATGAACCATACCCTAGATTCTTTTGTTAGATCTGTGAATTTATTTCAAACCCACATTCTTTCAAAGAGGAGTACTACCGGATACAAATTTAAACCACTAACTAGTCACTTCATGCAACATATAATGGTTTGATTTCCAAGTCAACCACATATTTACTCAGGAAATGTCATACAGAAAAAGAACCACCATACTCTTGAATTCTGAAATAAGGCCAGTACTTCAGAATCTGAGCAGTAGACACCGACCTTCAGGCACTCAAATCTGAAAACATCTTTCTTTATCCACTGTATTCCAGAGCTGCAAAAGATATATTTATTTATGACGGCTTTCCAAAAGTAATGACTTCCATTTCATTACATTGGTCCAGATGTCAGAGGCAGATGGTCAGATGGTGGTGGTATGGCAGTAGAGGTTGAACCTTCCCACCAATATTTCATACCATTTTTTGCCATGCGACAGACGGCAGCAGAGGGACAGTCTGACACAATGGCATCTGACTTGGGAATGCAGATGAACCAAAGAGGTGGAACTGAATTCCTCCACATGGAGAAATCGACATTCATTAACACTTTCTGAAGATTTATGGAGACCAAACAGTGGATGTGAGCACAGTGAGCTGGTGGGTGATGCATTTCAGCTGTGGTGACAGCAACATAAAAGACAAGTCACATTCCAGACAACCATGCAGGTTTTTACAAGTGCGGCATGCAGGCTTCTCATTCATCGCTGACAGAAATTCATAACTAAAAGTGGAGACTATGTGTTTTGTAGCTGAGAATTTGCTCTATCAAATAGTGTTATTGCACTCTTTGTATCTGTTGCAGACTCCATGGACAAAAATAGGACGCAATACTTTCAGAGCAATCTACAAAAAATAGATTTAAAATTAGTTTAAATAAATTAATAAATTTAAATAAATTTAAATTGTGTTGAATTGAGTTGTGTCACTTTCCTGTGTGCTTTATTTATGCACCCTCACTTCTTTTGTGTTTTTTGTCTGTTTACCAGCTGTGCTTGTACACACACATTGCAAGATCTTCAGAACAGAAGTGGTTTCATGAACTGAAAGGGCTCTATTTAACATAGTGGGACTTGGCTTTTGAATGACATCAAGATGCAAATAGTAAAATATATTTTATTACTAAGGTTGCTGGCAAAAATTTCTATCAAAAACACTCTGTCAGATGTTTCTCATTAAGTGTTTCAGATTTTCTGAAATTTGATCAAACATTTCAAGAGGGCCTTAAATGACAAAGATTGGGCCCACTGTTCATGTTGAATGATCACACTGCGCTTATTGACCACACTGCCTCTCTAACAGAGCAAGAAATGTTATATTACTCTTTCAAAATGGGATGATGTGTATCTGAACTGCTTGGCATATTACTGTGTGTTCTAAGTAACTGTCACTTCTTTACTAGGTGCTGTGTGACTTGCTAGCAGTTGTGGCCTAACTGCACTTTGACAATTTCTAGTGTGTCCTACAGTTGTTACCAGAGAATACATTTGTGAGTTGTGTGTTTTTCAAAAGTGTTATTCAAGCATTCATTACATTTCTTATTTAGTGACAAAGTTAGCTGGTAACAGTTCCTCTCCTAGATGTAATTTATATACTCCAAAGAGCTAAGAAGACTGTATTTGTTGTTCCTTTCTGGAAGTAATTGGTCCAGAGTTTGGCAATTTGCACTTTCCAATAGCTGAATACCAAATGTCAGTGTTGATTACAAGATGTCTTACATTTTCTAAATGTGGAAGCCTGCTTGTAAATGTAGATACGCACATTCTTATGACAAATTTTAGTTCATGATTTTTCCACATATGTTGTGACTGAAACACTTCAACCTATGCTATCATCTTGCAGTCAGCTGTGTGTAGCACATTCAGTTTCTTAACATAACCAAAAGGAGTACATATTGCGCTAATGTTCAAACCTCTAGCATGGTAACATAAGCATATTTAATGCTACCTGTTCCATTAGTCTCAAATAAAAGTCTGCTGTCCCCACTCTACCAGAAGGAGATAAAAAGACAGTGAAGATATATAGAGGATACAAAATACAACTTGAGATGTCTTATGCTAAGATGGAGATGCCAGCCTGCTGCCCTGAGCCAAGATCCTTCCGTTCTGCCCTGCAGCAATATTTCAGGTTGTTTCCAGTGTCTTCCATCAGCCAAGTTTTGGTTGTGCCCCTCTCAGTAGGTGGATTTCTGATCTCTTTTAATGTTGCTTTCTCCCATGTCACAAACTTTATATTTTAGATGTCACTGTAGAAACAAGTCATCCCTATATCATGCACTACTTTCAGATGGGAAGGTGTAGTTCTCCTTATTGGATTCAATTCTTTATTTGTAACTGAAAACATCGTATATTCCATCCCCTACAAGCTTCTGTCAAGGGTCAAGTCACTCTAGAGACATTATATTGATGAATATACCCTCATTTTCCACAGCCTTCACCAACTTACAGTTTCAGCTATCTCCTTGAAAATCTTTGCACTGCATGAACAAAAATCTAGATTTCCAAGAAGTCGTGAATTTCTAAGTGCTTAATTTCTACTTTGTTTCTTCCTATCAACCACTGAAATCATGCCAGAAGTATGAGATAAAACAGATGATTAAAGAGATGCAATTTCAGATTACATTATTTGATTCGCAGTATTTTAAAATTCAGTACAATACCTTTAATACTACTGTTTTTATCAGCAGATGGACTTAAACCTAATGCGGCTGAAGAATAGTTCCATTTAACAACTGATAGGGTTTAGTTCAGGATCTGTGTTATTTTAAATTGCTTGATATTTTTTTCATAATAGAGTATCTATAAAGGTAAAATGGTAATTTTAAAAGTAAAATAGCGATTTTACTGAAATATATCCTATTAAATAATTCATTTGCATTTGAATACAGACCTACATTTAACAACAGAAACAATTTACAAGTGGCTATTCAGGCATTTTAAAAATATATTGAAGTAGTTTCCCCTAATGACGCTGTATATATCAGAAGGAATGATTAGAAGGCATTCAGAAATTCTATTAGAATTGCTTTCAATAACTGAAACATAAGAGCATACATGCAGCCTACGTACCTTCAGTGAAAGTGCTATCAGTTACTTTGCATTCAAGGCTGTTATTTCAATAACCAGATAAACTAAAGAAAATTACATTAAAATGAACTAATGATACTTAAAACTTTTCTTGTTTCCTCTTGCATCTCAGTTCAATAACTTCTATCTCAAAAAATGTTTTCTGCAATATTGCTTTGAATTAAGTCTAATGTAAGGACTGTTTAGGCAGCATCTATTTTGCTGCCTGAATTCTTTTCCTCCTATCTCTTTAAAGAAGCCTAACTTTTTAATTTATAGTCCAATTTTTGTATGAATTTATTTCTCTGCTGATCCAAACTTCAGCACAACAGTAGTAGAAGTAGATCAAAACAATTGGCGCTGGGAACTCTACAGCTATAATAAACGTAATTTTGGGTTTTACTTCAAACTAGCCAGTTCCCTGAACCTGACTCCCCACCACATGTGATTTGAATCTGCTTGATGAAGGAATAGTTGTGTTGGACCATATTTTCCCATTGTAGACTAGAGTGTATTTGCTGAGCACTCAAAGAATAGTTTCCAATGTCGTTCTGTCTGAACAGAAAATCATTTCTGTGTACCACGCCTTCTCTGTGAACCAAACCACGGTTAGATGCAATCAAAAGACTTGTCTCAGTATTGCATTTCTGTCCCAAACCAAAATGCTAATGTAGATAAAGCCTTAATGTTCTGATTTCTGTTGCTTTGATTTGGCAGTTCTGCTGAACTTACCTATCTCCAGATTCTCTAGATGCTACTCTGTGATTCAGGCATTCCTCCTTCATCTATGTCTCTGAGGAAATTAGTTTTTATTGCTTTTTTACAAAATGGAAGAAATTCAAAAAGAGGTCAATCCAGAAGAGCTGCTGGCCAAAGAAACTTCAGAGTTTCTTTAAGCAAAAGAAAGCACTTTCTTAAGCAAAAGAAAGCACTGTACCCAGGCCTCCATCCTCTACAAACTGATGAACTCATCCCACTCAAGTATCAGTTTCACCAGCAGCTGTTTTTTTAAACAAAGACATGCCTCAGCACTCCTCATTTCTTAGAGGAATCCTGGTGACCAGGCTAAGACTTCCAGGGCAATGTAAATCTCTCCATTCAGTTCCAGCTGGGAAACCAAGTCAACAGAGGAGAAAAATACAAGTTGTCTTTTCCACAAATCAATACCAACCAGGCTGGAGAACTCTATGCCCAGTGCCCTGGACTGGAACTTCCCCCAGTGCCTGCCTTGCTCCATACACTTCAGGGTTAGCCATCTAACATATAGCCATGCCATTTTTTCCTAGATACAAATAACCGTATTCAATACTAATCATAAAATATCATGGTTCATAACCACAAAACCTTATATTTTGAGAAAAACATATTTAATGCAGACATGAGACACTTGAAGTCTGCAGGAAGTAAAGAGTAGGACTTTATTTGATATTACTTATTATTACTTATTTTTTTCAGGAGTTAAAACATATTAAGTCAGTGCAGTAACATAGCATCTCTGTAGGTGATACAGGTAACACTATCCAATCAAAAAGACTGAATAAAAGCACAGCAAGATTGATCCAGGACATACAACTGCAGACCTCACAATACAGCTAAGAATTATTACTAGTAAGCCAAATCATGAAGTCTTTATTCACTTATTTGCCAGCTAAAAAATACCTTGAGATGAATAGGATATTTTCTAGAGTAAAACGGGGGAAAAAAAAATGAAAAAAAAGATTGGCTAAAAGGAAAAGAAAGGCTGAAAAATGAATGGCATGCTTTAGTAAACTTGAAGTTGCAGTATAATTTCCAATGCAGTACACAATCTACAAACAGATTAAAGAGACAAAACAGTGAAATAAAAAGTCAGAATATATTCTGTGACAATATATACAGTTAGTGTTGCCATATTCTGTCACATGCAAAGGCAAAAGAAAATTTAAACATGCATAGAGACCTATGAAGGTATTGCAAAACAGTAGAAAATACTGCAACACTTCTGCTTCAGTAATAGTTTTTACATATTAGCATTAGTTGTCATATGCTGCATAAATCAAAGGAAAACTAGGTCAAGCTGTACTAACAAGCATATAATTCCCATTGTTATCTATGAGAGAAATACACCTCTGTTTGTAACTTTACTCCACAGAAGCTGCCAGGCTAGATAAGATTATTAGTCTGTTTTACTCAGTACCCTGTCTCACTGTGGTTAGCAGCAAATGATTTAGAAAGGACCAAGAAATTTCAGCATTGACAAATAAAGAGTAAACTGCTGATAAGATGCATTGCTTTGTGCCTTCTGTCATTTAATGACTGGTTTGTGCCTCAGAAGATAAGCTTTAAATATCCTGTATATTAGGCAGCATAAACATATTTCTTTTTTCTAACTGTGGATTCCTATATGAAATGATTTGCACAAGGAAACCTCAATATTCTGAAATGTGATTTTTGATTTGAAGCTGAGATGAAGCACTGCATACTGTTTTTCTAGCAATTTTCAGTTTAGAAACCTTACATTCTGAGCTATAATTGATGTTAATCTGTTTCCTAAGTAACTGTAAGATTTTATGGAGCATCCAGAAACTGATACTTCTTCATCCTAGTTTCTTATATTCTCAAACTGATTTCCTGCAGCTTTGAAAACACAGCCTTTGGAGTACCATGGATAAATATTTCGGACGTCCGAACTGGGTTTTCAGAGCTCCAGCCAAAGGAACTAACATTGAAAGGGAAGCAGATTTCTTCTGTGTTACACTTTCAAGTCATTACCAGCTTAACTTAAAAGCAAAAAGAAATAGGTAACACATTTAGAAAGGTTTGTAAACAAAGGAAGAAAGCCATATTAATCTACTTAGTTATTCACTGATTTATGTTATTTCTTCACTCAGTGCCAGCTTAAATACTCACAATATGTCTAATAGCATCCTGGTTTCTTTGCCAGCACTCACTATATATATCTTTCTCCTCCTTCCAGGGTTCCAGCACTGAAGTTTGCCTCATGTTAAGTTGAACTGGGAAAATGGTGTGGCTAAAAAAAAAAAAAAAATACTTAAAAGCCTACGTTACTGTTTTATTCAGCTTGATAAGGCCCCTGAAGTTTTTTCAAACACAGAATATTAGATCTTCTCAAACTTGCAAGCAGACTTATTACAAGCACTTACATGGGGATTATATTCCTAGTTCATTGCAAGCTATGTCTTTATGGCAGATAACAAGAATAAATAATCTTGCAATGGCTACATATAATTTTTTTTTGTTTTGTTTTACTAAAATACAGAACCTTGAAAGAGCCATAGTTTAAGTACTTTGTGCCATCAGTTTTGCCTTGTGTCCAGACTTTCAAGCCAAATTCATTCACTTAGGCTGAACTATAGCAATTCAGAGTATTCTATGGGCTAAAAAGTGTTTGCAAGGATACATTTTCTTAAGAACTAGAAAATTATTCTTGTGACCGTGACAAGGTGCTTTTCTTCTCCAAACCTGTCCCCTCCTTGCCTAATACAAGAACTGTGATTAATACATAGCTTACTAACTGTTTAAGATTTGCTACCAACTCTGAGATCTCAGTATTCCCACCATATAAACAGAAACTACAACACAGGCAGAGAAGCAGACCACTGAAAAAACCGGCAGCATCCCTCTTCAAAGTATCAAGCATGCAAGTTAATGTCAACTTAGCCTGAAAGAAGTGGAGGACTTTTGTCTTGTGGGCCCATGGCCAGGAGGGCAGGGTCTATTGGGGCCTCACTGGAACAGAGGCTGATAGCCTCAGGCTGATATGGTGTCTGGTCCTGGGCCAGGACTGGGCAGCCCTCAAGGCCCTCAGGGACATGACAAGGCACATCAGAAGTGTGATCAAAGGAAGTCCCAGCACAGTAAATACTTTGCACATTGTGTCCCAAACAGAGATTATCTGCCTACTCCCACAGCAAGAAAATTTAACATTAAAGCTAGTCAGAAAATTCAGACAAAATCTTTTCTTTCTGGAATTTTTTACTTCCTCAGAATGCAAATGTTTCACTAAAATAGCCCAATTGTGATGAGATTCCATTGGAAAACTGCCACCATACAAGCTTTGAAACTTTCTTGGTGTCCTGCCAGCTCATCTCTGTGGCTCCTCAATAAAACACCTGCTGGGTACCGTGACCACGAACTCTAGGTCTTCCAGGGGCTGAAGGACAAACAGGTGGACGTGCCTTGCACCAAAGCTCCATTCTGTTGCCCAGCAAATAAAAGTAGAGTGAGAACAGTTTTCCAAACATTAAAATAAGTCACAAAAAAGAACGGTGCTTTTTTTCCTTTCAATTCTACTCCAATGTATTCACCAAATTAAAGAATGAAGGATTCTAGCAGAGGAACATTTCCTTTTTAACAAAGACTTAAAAAATATATAGTTATGTATTCTGGGATGGAGGAGTTGCATTAAGTAATTTTTTGTTATTTGTCATTTGTTTAGACAAAATCTTACTTCTATTTATTGAGCAGATAAAGATCTGTATACATTTTCAGATAAATGAGAAACAATTGATCAAATCCCTCCAGATTACTGTAAATTGTCTAGTAGGATGTCATATAAGAAAGTTTATTCATATAGCTGAAGAGGACGGGGTTTAATAAAATCCTGCCTAATGGAGAGGTAGCTGTCTTAGAGGGAGACAAAATGGGTCGCTTTAAATATGCAGTCTGAGAAGAGCTTACCAGCAGAGCTCCTGAGTGAAGTTTGAAACCAGTTACAAATTTCTACTAAATTGCTCTGATACAAGGAATGGAAGTCTTCAGATGACATTCGATAATAAAGAAAAGCTGGGTCCCAATATTTCAGAGGATCATAAGATTCAAAATAAAGGAAACGTCGCTCTTTGAGGCTTTGTTTTCCAGAAATTGTATTTAAGATAACAAGATGCAAGGTTGTGCACTGAATGCTAAGAATTTCTGCTTAGCATTAGAATTCATCTGTTTGATATGTGAAAATATTACTCTAGTGGAATAGGTAATTATGTATTGACTGATATAGTACTGTGGAGACAAAGAACTATTAATGTCACCATATACAGCTCATATGGAAAGAAAGAGCAATCCTTATCACCTGTACTCAGAAAATATGAGAGCATACTATAAAATACCGAGTAAACAGAACAAATGAACAGACATATTATCGCACCAAAAACAAATAATTTAGCTCCTTATCATAGTCAAAGAAAGTGTAGGATAGTCAGTCACACTCTCTGTATGTACAGCAGGAGGTAATCACAGAAGAAAGAAAGAAATTATTTCTGTAAAGAAAAATATCAGGTCAAAAGTGAGGGAGTGTCACTTAGCCATGTATCTACAGAAAATTTAAAACTACTGATAGAAAAAGTACTAAATATCAACGTCAGACAGTATGACACAAATAGCAGCAGATTTTTGTTTTGTTTTGATCTGCTCTGCTTTTTACTTTTTAATCTTGTAATGTCAAGAAGTTCTGTGATAAATTTAGAAATTGGTATTTTAGGTTTTACTGCAGCAGCAGGAGCTGGACTGTACACCAAAAAAGTCACTTCCAGTTAAACTTAGGATGACATTCAATTATGTATACCCATCTACATGATGACTAAAGGTAAAAAAGTAGACCACGTGAAACTAACCTTTATCAAAAGCGATAATGACATGTCATTCATAAATAAGCAGCCAGCCTGCCTTTAATTTACATAGAGTGGATCAAGCTTCAGTCTCTTTATCTTTGGTATATGAATGACAGAGCATGGGACATACTTTTCTGGACATTAATCACAAAACATCACCACATTCTTTTTTCTTTTTCTTTTTTCTTTTTCTTTTAGTTCTTTCTTCTTTTTATTTCTTTAAGTTTGAAAGGGTTGATAAATAGGGCAATAAAGAGAATAGATGAGTTATATCTGGTCACCCCTTAAAGAAAGAATTGCATTAGTGTAATAAACAATAGTGTACTGTTTTAATGCAATAAAGAGTGTGTAAACAGTTCAATAAAGACTAAGACTTCAGCCAATATCATTGTCAGCTTCATCATTCCAAATCAAAATAACTCTTTAATAATAGAGGCAGAAAGAATTGAAAATAAGGACCAAATAATTTTAATGATAGCAAAGGCCTTAATCAACAATTTGCTTCATTAAACACAGAATGTATCTCAGCCTGACAGAAATTCAGAGCTGATTAAAAACAGGCCAAGTGGTAATTTAAAAATGCTTGTCAAGGAAGAAATCAACTGAAAGTATAATTCTCAATCCTTTTATATGCATCAGTGGGGTACTAATAAATCTGTGCAAAAGCCACTTGACTATGTTCAAGTTAAACGAGCTCAAACTGGGTAGACAGAGACCACTACTAAGTGGATTTTTGAATGATTGGATAACAGAGGAGTCTCCAAGCCTATCATCCAATTATGATAAAATATGGAAAGTCACAAACTCACATAGGTTTTCAAACCCATGTGACAAATGTGGACTAAAATTTCCTACAGTCATGTCAGAAAAATTCTCAGAAATTGCAGTTGGTCAGTGGATAAGGCCTTTAAAATATAAATTTGTTGCCACAGAAGTCATACAAATGTTTTCTTATGGCTCTGTGGCAAATTGCAAAAGTCGCAGTGGAACAGTGAAATTTCCTGGCTCCATGAGGTATACTCAGATTAGTTTTGAAAAAAAAAGGGTTTAACTATTTCATAGGAAGCCTTGGAACTGTAAATTGTGACACGTTTAATCATGTAATCCAAGGAAAGCTTTTTTTTTCAGTCATATGACAGAGTAACAGGCCATTTTGTTTTCCATCCATAAAGTGGTTGTCCTCCTAGAATCCTCCCTCCAATATATTTCCACTCTTGCTAGTTCACAGTCTTTCATTTCTAATCATTTTTTATGCTTAGAGATTTTTTTTTACAATCCTGAAGATTCTTTATAAAAAGCAAAGATCTTGCAGAAACTCCACATTTCATAGCCAAATTATTTAAGTATGTGGCAAATCCACTCAGTATCAGAGTACTGAAGTGTTTCTGTAACATTTCTCATCTTCTTGTCTCAGGGCAAGGCAAAAACAATTTCATCTGCAGAGGCACGTAGAGCTTAACAATAAAATATAGAGAATGTGTTAATATTTTCCACATTCTCATATCCCTCCACATCATTTTGAAAATGAAAAATTCAAGGGAAAAATGCCTCCAATCAGAAATCTTATCCACAGAACATACATACTTTCAACAGAAAAAAAGTAGCCCTTTCCTCTCTTTTAGGGAATTTCACCGGCATTTCAACAATGGATGCTATAAAACTAACACAAATAAAGAATCATAAGCTTTAAACTTAAGTGCATAAGCACTTAAGTGCTGTGGTAAAGGTATAGCAATGCTCCTTTAATGATACCCAAGGAAGTACTACCTGGAAGGTGATACTGTGGAGAAATAAGGAGAGAGAATATCAGGCATAATGTCAATGGAAAGACACCTGTTTTGCTTGCTTCTCTCCTTTTTGGTAAACCTATGCCTGCAGTCCATGTTAAAATTTTTGCTATAAAACTACAAGTAAAAATAACAAATACCCCCAAAAAAGGGATGAAAGGAAAGAATTTATCCTTCTGAATGGCTAAGAAAGAAAAATCCTGAGAAATTAAGCACAAATTATACCACAGTCATATATAAATTAAATTGTTCTTACTATTAGTAATACTTACAACTCACAGTAATTACATGGTAGGTTCTACCTACCAAAGCATTTCCATTTATGGAAAAGCAGCACCTACTGCCTGAACTTTTTTGCCTTCAGACAACAGTGATGGTAGAAAGAACTTCACAAATTTCTCATGCCACCTTCAGGATACTACTGCTTCAATGAGTACTCCCACTCCATAACTCAAAAAGAAGCTTATATTAGTAGTTACATGAGCTATTTCTTGAGATGGTGATTACAGTTTTTATCGGGCTGGGAGATACACTGTAGGAGATACTGCAACCTCAAACATTTTGAAATGTCTCACATATCTTCAACCGTTCTACATATAAAAAGCTTTAATACAAAATATATCAGAGTTCTTTTTTTCCATAGAAATCACAAAAAGCATATATTTCCAGTAGAGCTTCTTCTGATCCATTTTCCTACCTAATGATTTCCAGTGAAGCCAAGAAACTATTTCCTTTTCTTTTGTTCTTTCCAAACAGATTACTTGAATGACTAATGAAAGCCATTGTGCTGGACATGCAGGCAGAGAGATAAGACACAGTGAGCATGACTTAATTAGACCAAATTTTTATTAACTTGCTTATTTGGAAGCTGTCCACTAATATCTCATACTGCATTGGTCATCACTTCTTCCTTGTTTGTACCTTTAGCTATAATCAGTTTCAGATCCAATCCCCAGGCTATTCTGGATATCATTGTCAGCCCATTACAAGAAATGAAAAGAGATGAATGAATTGTGTCCTACAAAGTATATACTAGCTAGTGGTAGCTCCATCAGAAGTCTATATTTGTATTCTTTGATTAACTAAGCCAGTACTAAGTCTCTGTTAAACTGCAGCAGATTGAACCAAATTTCTGAATCTCCTAAATGATTTGTGGTGTTGATACAGGGAAAATTTTACATACGATTCTGCTTTGGTCAACTCAAGTGTAAGAGAAAACCCCCTGACCCAACAAACAAACAAGCAAACAAGCAAGCAAACAATAGTAATAATGATAATAAATGAAAAAATAATGCCCAGTGCACATGAAAAATACTAGACCGACACTTCTCAGCAGTGTAAAGTACAAAACGACAAAGAGAAGTCAAGATGAAAAAAAGTGCTTATATTCTATATAGGTGAATCTTTTAGCTCTCCAAGCTAACAGGAATGATGTATTTTCTTTCAGTCTCTTCATTGGAACTTTCACAAATTGAAGATCTTATTTGTTTTCTAGCTTACTGGGTTTCCAGTTTATCCCTACAGAACTTCATCATTGTACAAGCAGTTTACAAAATGATTTCTGATGACTTTGATAAAGAAAAGTAGCCCTTTGCCAACAACTCTACTGAATGACATGCCAACGTTCTGTAAGAATTTGTCTAAAATACGCAATTATGCAGCTATTCTGTTTTAAGAATTGGTCAGGGACATGAAAGTTGGAGGCATCCTCAGCTGTGGTGATCATGAGACTGTGAAGTAAACATGGTGAAAAGCAAGACCACAGCCCTGTATTTCAGGAAAGCAGACTTCAACACCTTCAGACATCTGCTTGGAAGAATTCCATGAAATTTAGCTCTGTAGACAAGGAGGCCAGGCCAAGACAGCCAGTTGATATTCAAGCTTTGAGTTGATACTCCAAGCTCAAGAAAAGTCCATTGTATCCATTCCAAGAAGGAAATAAACAGGGGATCAAACTGTAGAATTCCTTAGAATAATTTGTGCAAAAATTTCTTGTACAAACATGCCAGTACTTAGTGAGACAGTGAACTCATTGCCAGGCATAGGTATTGATCAGGACTAGATCATAAACTGCTGTTGTAGTTGAAACAGCCACAACCAGATTAAAAGGCATTGGGCTCTGGTTTAGATGCTCCAATTAGATTAGATTATTTGACTTCATCTAGGATAAGCTGTCTTTACATGCAACATACCCCTTGAAGCTCTTGGGAGTGTGGTAGAGCAGCGTCCAAGCTGGTTCCACTTTGGAGCTCAGACAGCATGAAAGCTGAATTTTACGGGGCTCCAAGAGCTTAAAAGCCCCATTCTCAAGACTCAAAAGATTTGCTGCTTCTTAATTTGAGCCAAAATGTCTTTGGAGATACATAATTAATAACCTGTAATAATAGCTACCCTAAGAAGCAGAATATTTTGTATTGTTTTATCTTCAGTAGAATAAGATTATGGTGCTTTTTCAATGAACTTTCTCTCCTAGCTTCCAGCAATCTGCTTAGTGAACCATCAGATCTTTTCTGTGGCAGGGCATTATTGCCACGGAAAACTTTCAGTAGTCAAGCCAGCTTTTCTCTTGAAGGATTCCCTTTGAAACAGAAAAATGTTTTGAAAGTGTTTTCCTTCCTTTTGTGTTTCTGTAGTATGCGCTTTGGTGAACCATTTTCTTCAACTAGCTGATAAAATTGCATGTAAATGAACCAAATTCCATGCTATTATTTGCTTGAAAGGGGAAAAAAAAAGGTACTCCACTGTGTCTAAGTCCTCTACTACTAGATGTTTCAGAAAAACAATAAACATGTTGATACAACAAAATCTGGAGACCTGGCAAACCTGACTGTAGGTGATTTAGTAATGCAGATTTCACATTTTTAATCAGTGCTAAGGCAAAGATTGCCAGCTATCCCTATATACCTATTCATCAGTATGTCTCTGTGCAATGTTATCTGATGTTATCATGGTTTTAAAAATGGTATGAGAATATTTACTTACTAAGGGTTACATGGCAATACCACATCCTACAGGCAGCAGTAAGATTATGAAAGCTTAATGTTATTTTTGACTGCTCCTGGATGAGAATATTTAGCTGAATGATGTTTTTTAATGTCCATTAGAAGTAGGGACTCTTCTTTCAACCTGAGCCCATCTTTCCAAGACTCCTTGCTGGCTCTCACAAATTTCCATAAGCAAAGGGAATCCACTTTGCCTTCCAGACAGGATTCACTGGTACAAGTTCAGATAAGTCTCTCCTGGAGAACTGTTTTGGCTGAGAATAATAGTGGCATGGCCCTTTGCTCTGGAAGAATCAAATGTAAAATAAAGTTAGTCATGTTTTTCTCCATGAAGGTGAGGCATGCAACAAAGGTTGGATTTTTAGTTACTGTAGCTAACGTTTGTATTTGCCTTGCTTGCCAACTTACAGAAACTATTTAGAAACCAAGCACAAATAATTGCATTAGTAGGAGTGCTCTGTAATGTAGTGATCATGTTTAAATAGCATTTTTTAGGGTGAGTCAGAACTGGGCAGCTTTTGAATCATTTTGCCATTGTTGTGCTAGCATCTCATACTAGACCTCTTGACACTATCACTGAAAATTTTTCTTTGCTGTTTCTGTGTGAGTGCAAAGGGCCAGTGACTGTCCAGCTTCTTCATGCTACTAAAGAAAATGCCTTACCAAATAGGAGTTTCTGCATGACACCAAAGGCAGCAGGTTTACTCAGTGATTTAAACTGATAAAGGTCTTGAGCCACTGAGCATTGAGTCAGTGATCCAAATGAACTACCTCCCTTATTCTGATGTGCTGTTGAATTAATCTCCCATTTTTCTACTGCTCCAAACTATTGCTCATCTTCAGTAATGATGTAATAACCCTGCTAGAAGGGGCTTCACTTTTTTTTTTTTTTCAATTTCATGACACTTATCCAATGGCTTTTCTTACTTCTTTTGGTACACATACCTGTGACTGAATACAGTGACTGAAGACCTTAAATGTGACAAGATAATATCTAAAACCACTATTTCAAATGCTACTGAAATTTTTGAAATTGGGTTATGCCAGTGGGGTGCACTGTTCTCATTCCCTCTGCTCACCTGGCATCTTGCATGATGCCTCTCTGCCTCATAAGTCTTACATCAGAAGCCAATTTCCAAATGACAGATCTGCTTCAGTTATGTAAAGTTTGAGTACTCAGTGCTATCAGAGGAAATTCAGACATGAGAGACAGCAGAGATCTCTCAAGCTACTTGGTTTTGAGCCACTTCTTAGCAGCATGCCAACCGCCTTTCTCGACTTCTTGTCTGAGGCCATCAGAGTGCCTCGGGAGGAAGTGCAAGACCATTGTGTCTTTTCTCCTTTCAGTTGGACCTCCAAAGTAGGCATTTTTTTTACCCTATCAACTGCAGGCTTCTGTCGCTGGAAGCTTAGAGGGGATAAAAGCCTCTATTCCAGTAGAGTCAAATATGCTTCTTAAGTCTGACATGACGTTACTGAAACATCCTCACATATGTATGCATATAAGGGTAGTTTTTTTGAAGCTGGATCTTCCAGCAGGCTTCATGTCCCTGACAGTCTTCCAAATCTTTGTCTGCTTAGTCCAGCTGGCTCCCAGCCTCCATCTGCTATCAACTGATACAGGTGTTCCAAAAATGCAGTGTGGTAAAAGAGTACAACGTACCAAATAAATTTGGTCATATTTTTCTTTGAACTTCTCTCTACTGACATAATGTCGCCACAGTGTAATTTTGCTGCAGAAACACAGAGCTTAGAACAGGTTTAACCTCCCAGTTACTCACTACCTTCTGGATTTGCAGGAATCAACACCTTATCTAACAAACACGTTGGCATAAAGGGGTATATGTGCAATGTTCATTAGTCCCAGCACTAAGCCAAGCATAATACGTTGACTGAGAGGATCCCTACTGTCTCAACTAATGACTATCACTAAGTTTGCTAACAATTCTCAGGGGCAGAATTCTCTTTCCATTCATAATTGCGATACTATTAAAAAAGTTAAAATATTGCTTTGGTAAGAAAAATTGTTTTGTTTCTGGACAGAAAAATAAATATTTTTTTTAAATGAAATTGGTGTGAGATGCATTGCAAAGTTGCAGCCTTCCAGGAGAAGACATAAAATGTCTGGTATTATGCCATGTACACTGTTCTTTTACCCTGCTGTTTACTCTTAATAGGACTAGGGCAGAACAAAGCAAAGTGCATTTGATTTCTCATTTGTCTGTGTTCTGCAGCCCGCTGTTCTGCAGTGTTCACTGCGGGAGTCTGACAATGTGAAGACCCTATGCTTAAGGTAATTTCTCAAGCAAGCACTGTACTTTCTCAACTTTTATTTAAAAGCTAAACAAGGTATAACTACATCCAACGGGTCTGTTCTCTGCAGAAAATCCAAATTCACAGAGCCTGCAATTATCTTTCTGAATAATGCAATTTTTCATCCTAAAAAGCAATTTCCAGGAAGCAGCATTAACAAAACAGCAAGTACAAAAAAAGAAGTCTTCTCTTGGTTATCTTAGTGTTTGAGTTTCAGTATGGAAGCTGTAACTGATGATTGTACCTGCAAATGTTCATTATAAAATCCTTTCCAAGAAGAAAATACAACTGTTTAGTATCCTGTTATCTCACCAGTAAAGAAATGATTTGGAATTTAGCACTTCCAGGTTCGTCAGTGATCTGAATTGCTTATTATTGCTCTCTCTCTCAAGAAGAAATAATTTTGAAAGTGAGTAATTCAGTGTTGAGTAGGACTCAGCAGTACCTCATTGCAGGTGTTATCTCTGGTAAGGAAATTCATATTGCCAAGCACAGTTTGTATGTATACATACATGCACAGGCTTCCTTCAAGTGAGTCAGATCAATGAAGTGAAATTATACATGTGATTTTTTGTTGTTGTTTGTTTTTAATTGCATTTTCAACTATATTGTAAAGTCACAAGAAAATGTTTTTAGTTTTCATAGCCTGTGTATTTTACATACTTGTGCACAGAGGAAGCCCTAGAAGTAGGCATGTAGCAATTTTGTCAGGCCTGAGAGGCAAGGGAACAGGTGAATAGTCAAATGTACTCAGCAGCTGTAGTTCTCAAAATCAACAGGACACAGCCCAGAAGTAGGTAATATTAGCCACAGAAAAAGCCTTCCAATATCTATCTGATAAAGTCTCTTCCAGCATTTTCTCATGCAGAAGTTGTCTTGCTATAGAAGTTGTGGACTGCAGCCTTGATGTTAAGTGATCACTGAGAGTCACAGGGGATGGCACTGCTACTAAAGTGGAAATGAAAATACTTTTTGGTGCACTTAGCTGTTAACATTAAGAAGAAACCTTGATTTCAGAGTGATGGCTTCAGGTTACTTAGATTGAGAGTGGAAAGTAAAAGGAAGAGTTTGTACTAGATTCCATGTCCTGTAACAATATGCCTTAAAAAAGAGTCATCAGACTCTTCTGTGAATGGGCTTGTGCTTGTAGAATGAGCCATGAATGTTACCTGCACTGTGTGACAATCAGTGCTCATGAATCAGAGCTGCTTGTTGCAGCATCTCAGCAGACCTGACTGGAAGCAGCAGCATATGCAGAAAGACAAAATAATCTGTAAATAACGTTTATGGTATTTTGTTTTCACTTCTTCAAGATTGTATTTTTTTTTTTTTCATTTAACTGTAAGAGCTTTGAAGCAGTGCTTGATTGTCACACAAGAAGAAGCACTTAGGTTATAATAAAGGATTTTGCAGGTCTGTCAGTATGAAGAAGGCAGCTATAGGGATTTGTCAGTTCAGCAAACTTTTTGGGTTTCAGTGTTGCCCTGATAAATGTCTGTTAAAGGAGTAAAAAGTAATAAAAGAAGATGTGCAAAGCTGTGAGAATGGGAGAGGGGAGCCTATCTGACAGACAAAAATGAAATTCCTCCAAGCAAAAATAACTAAATGAATAAATAAATAATAAGCAGAAGAAGACCCCTGAAATGCTCTTTCTGAGCTTCTACTGAGCTGCTTGAACTGCTGACTATACCTTTTCTGTGATGTCCTTAAGTGTACTCAGTTCATCTGAAATCTATACCAATCAATTTTACTTTCTTTTTTTTAACAGAACCAAAAATGATAGGCTTGATGTTTAGTTATCAGCTGACATTTCTATTACTTCTGTGTCTGACAGCTATGAATATACTGGACTTCAGCAGGGTAATGTGCAAACATCTCACTCACTATCCTGATCAGGGAAAATAAGGCATCATGTTTCTTTTTTTAATGCAGAGGAGAATTGACCAACCACAGGCTGATCAAGCATGGTGTTGTTGATGTTCTTAGATCTCTCTCAGAAAATCACAGCATTGCCAAGTATAGGCATCCCAAATCCTAGTAAACAGAGAAAAATCCTGCAACATGTGTTTTCAGTGGCTCTAAATCTTCTTCATCAGAGCAAATTAAAGCAGTTAGATAACCTTGTTACTGTTTTGAAGATAAATGGTAATGTACAAAGCTGCCCACTAGAGAATGTCAGGAACACAGGAATTTCAGGCCGCTAGGGTTAGTTCCTGTACTAGAAGAATTCTTCTTTGTCTATGAGAAAAACAACTTATGCCACTGCAGTGCATAATGAAGGTACCAGAGTCAATAAGGAAGACTTCTTCTGGTCTAAAATCAGAACTAAATTTTAAGCATATTTGACTTATTTATTTGCTTTAAAATATTTTATTTTGTTGCATATTTCACTTTGATTTCATTCTTCCTTTTTTAGCCTCCTAAGTTCTTTTTTATTTCAAAAACATGGTATTATATTGTTCTGAGGTTAGATCCCCTTAATTTTCCAGAAGTCAATGGTAGTGCCATACTTTTCTTCATTCCACGCAAGTTTTTGTATTGTATGTGTGTGAGTGCGTGTGTATTTTACTAAATTCTTGCTTCAGGGTTTCATCTTGCAAAGCTGATGCTTACTTCTTTTAGCCCAACAGTACTGTTAATACTGAAACTACTAATGCAACCAGTTGGGGAATATCATAGATTTATATTCCCATATATTATTAATATCGTCCCTTTAGTTGCCCTGCTTCTCATTCAAACAGTCCCAGCTGGTGTCCAAGGCAGGTCTTCACCGATAAGAGGCTTTCTGCTGATAACACGAAACTGATCTAATCTCCATGAGAACCTGCTTGTTGTGTCCCTTCATGGCAAATATATATATATATATATTATTATTACCTGCTCTGCTGCATTTTCTTCAGGTGGTCAATGCCAAGGTATCTCAGTGTTTTACTAAGATGCACAGATCCCTCAAGAGGCAAAGAGTCTCATAAAGGATGGCGTACTAAAGTGTGTTAGCTGTGAATGAAGCAGGAATACAGACCATTAGCAATACTCTAACATTCATGTCTGAAGACAGAATAATGTGAGTAAAAATAACTAGAAGTAACTATTGTATTTTTCCATTTATACTTTGTATATAACAACTGATGCTTTGTAGTTAGAAAATTATTACAGATATTAATAATATTTAAAGAAATTGCCTGAAAGAGGGTTGGTTTGTTGTTTCTCTTTGTTCTTTTTGTTTTTTTTTTTAAGATTTGGATAGCGTTACATCTTTTTCAAAACTTTTTATATCTTCCCATATCTCCAAGGATTTTCAAAAGCTATTAGTATTCAGTACATTCATTTACTACTTCATTATTTACTATTTCACTCCATCCTAGATTTGCCTACAATGGATTACTCGGTGTTTCTGAAATTACATGGACTGTAGTGAGATCTGTAATTACATAATTACATTGCTACATGTATTTTCCTTGGTCCTAATTATCAAGTATATATGTATATTTCTGTGTTCACACTCTTACAGCAAGGCATCCTGAAATATATTGAAGTCCAAGATCTCCAGATTTTTCTTAAAGTAAGGGTTTGTTCTTGAATTTTTTTTGGCTGCTGAAGGGAAGCAAATCTTTCTGTATAGAAAATTAACATGCTTCTTAATCAGAAGCCCTTATTAAATTTCACATACTGATTTTAAGCGAGTGAAATAACATTTTAATTTTGTTTAATTCCTGGAAGGAAATAGTGCTGTAGTATTTTCTAGGGAACAGCCTTCCTGAATATTGTTTGTCCTGATCACCTTCTTTTGTAAGCAATGTAAGTAGCCACATTAAATAACTAGGACATTTGATTCAATGCTGTCTTTGTGGCCCTGATCTCATTAAACTAGAGGTTCTCCAGGAGGGTGGCTTTACATCAGACATGTTCAACCCACGGCCTTTGGGCTGCATACAGCCCTGGGACAGCCAGTAGTGTGTAAGTCTTCTGCCCCAAGACGTCATGGTGGAAGCTCTACCCAGCCAAGTGACCCGGCCTGGCCCCAGGCACTCACCCATCATTCAACAACAACCAAAACATCAGTGTGCGAAACCAGGATACGGTAAGGGTGCAGTGCAATACAAACTCAAGTTATGATAAATAATTGTGCGCATTTGGATACATTGGCTAAACAGGCCTGTGAACAGTGAAAAATATACAGCCTTGCTTTCCATTTTGACAAAAAAAAAAAATGAGAATAGGCTTCAGGATTGACAGAAAAATCATCAATTTTGTGGTATATTTGTGACTTCATTTTTATAAATAGATAATATACATAAGTATATTTACTTGTGAGTTTTCAAATGGAACACACATGGGAAAATCAACTTGGAATCTAATTGAAGATACGTTGTTTTAATTTCTTTCTTTCTGTTGTGCTGAGTATCTACAAGCAAGTTGGGATGAGACTGATGAACTCTCCTTTGGCATTTAACTTCTAGCTATAATACAATTAATCTTAGCTTTACAATGAAATGAAGTCATAGTTAAGGGCAGTTTAATGCAAAATCAGTTATTTTGGATATAACTGAATCCACTTAGTATGGTAGACTAAGAATGTAATGCATTTCTGAAATTTGAGCTCTGAATTTTGAAAGGCGTTTGTGCAATTCTTCTGATTCAGTAAAACTCAATGTCCAGGTTATTTTAAGTTCCAAAGAAGGTGTGTGTGTGATTTTATTTTCCTTTTGTGATACTGAAGTATTGTGCATTATGATATACAATCACAATGCATTGTAATTTTGATACATGCATTAGAATGAGTGGTCTCCAGACTTGTCTATGTGAAGTTAATTTTCCAAGACTCCCACTGCTTGTTTAATATCAATAGCTTTTTCCAAATTTTATTTTTAACTCAAGCAATATTTCTTTTTTATCTTTTTGACAAAGACACGGGTTAGAAAGCAGAGCAGAAATGCAGGAGTAAACAAAAAATACATTTATTCTTAAAACTCAAAAAAAAATACATTTTTTTGCATGAAAAAAGAATAGTGTATCTCATGAAGTCAAGAACTAGAAGGAAGCAAGTTATGGGGGTTGCTGGTAACTGATACCACCTTTCCATGCTTTCTACAGCTCTACGATAACTGCTGAGGCAACCCCTGTATTAAGTATGTTAATTTCAGCTTTGTGCAATCACTTTGACCTGCAGGAGGTGAATCATTCAGACATTTATCTGCTAATCAATTCTGACATCTTCCAAGAACAGGCATAATTAATCACACCTCCTTTGGTTTTGTGTTTTCATAAACAACATTGTTCTGCTGTCAAGATCTCTTGGTTTCATATAGTTGGGAGCATGCCACCTGTGATTGCAGGCTGCTGTCTTTCATGGCAAGGCATTATGTTGATAAAATAGACCTTTTTATTCTAATTTAATTATAGTATAGCTTTGTTTAAGATTAAAGCTTCCTTTCAAAACTAATAAAATACACTAATTCTGTAGAAAGAAGAAAACATCATAAATTAAGGTTTATTTAGCTGTACAGGTAAAAGACTTAAAAATGTATGTCTTAATTTAAAATTAGTTAGATTTTATAGCTGGAGGTGTCTGTTATCACTTAAAGTGCATGTATTGCTAATAACTGAAACAGTAACTTTATCAAGAATTTACATCTAAGTTTTGCTGTCTAGAGGTGTCAGTGCTTTCTTTTTAAACATGAAAAAAATGTTAGGAAAAGGGAAAAAAAACCCCAACTTTTACTGGTCACAGGAATAGGTTTTGCCACACTACTTCATCTTCCATTCATGCTTATTATTCCATGGCTAGTTTGGATAATTGAGTCTACTAGACTGTTTTCATGCTTCAATGCTATACAACATTGGTCTGGGAATGCTGATTTGTCTTAGATTTTTATTCCAACTTTTAGTTCAGGAAAGCATTCCATGTGTTTCCAGAAACAGAAAGATTTCAGGTAGTTTTGATGATTTACTAACACTGTCTTGCTCCACATTTGCCCTCACATCACATTGGATATCTCCAGCTGCACTTTCAGTACATCATATATTGTTTGATGATGCACGAAGTATACAGATTTTTTCTTTTTCTCTCAGCATGATTTTTGTTGTATTTCAATATCTCACACCTCTCTGATTTTAAAAGACATATGTAAGTCCCCCTTTACAATGCATTACATGGTAGCAAATCCTCAGCAGAAGTGAGATAATCAAATAAGCTCTTTCAGATGACTCTAATGGATTGTTTCAACTAACATGCTGAATAGGTTTCAGGGTCTTAGCAACCAGTTTCCTGTATTCCTCTGAAACAGACATCTTACACAATCTCTAGGGTGACCATCAAAACTAATCTGAGTTTAAGATTACCTTGCATTCTTCCATTAAAAATGTCTTAAGCTACATACATTCAGATAGGCATTTTGCAAAAGATGATGCTATCTATATCCTGACTTACATGACATTGACAAGTTCACGTCTGCACACTGGGAAAATCTGCACATTGATTTGCAAGAGGTTTATGTATCTGTGAATAAAAATATGTGTACAGTGATCATCTGACCAACTTAATTGCCTAAGTCGTATTGAGATCTTAGTTTCCTTAGTTATTTATATATTTTCCTCTATGTATCTTGACACTCGAATGTGAAAATAAAGTCCTGTAAGTATCAATTTCTTCTTACTGTATATAATATAAAATATTTCAGGATTTTCCTCTGCTTTTCAAAAGAGAACATACAGACTCAAGTTCTTCAATAACCAACTTACACCTGAAATGCATAAACAGTTAAGAAAAAAAAATTCCAAATTAATTTTATAAATTTCATTGAAAATGTACAGAAAACAATGGAGATCAAGAGACAGATCAAATAGATTAGTTGTCCAGATGACTGGAAGACTTCAATCTTGTATTCAGCTGTTTTCTGTTGAATTAAAAAAATGAAAGTCCAAATTCAGAGTACCGAAAAGTGTAGTATAAACATTAACTTAAAAGTTAAGTTACCTCCTTACACCATGGAGCAAATGTAGCATATCATTCAGATTATAGAACACACTGGTTCGTAGGTGAAAATGCTTTCTTGGAGATATGGCTAAGAAAAGGGATGTGAAATACAGAGCATAAATCAATCACCTTTGTTTTCAAAATTGCTTAAGATCCAAAGATTTTAGCCAATATTTACTTCTAATGTTTAAGAAATAAGAATATATTTTGCACATAGTTTAAAATATCTGTCAACCAGATACCTGAACAGAGCAAATGCCAGATACAAAAAAGGCACTGAGGTAACAATAAGAGAACAAGTACAGAAAACTAACCTTCAAGAGTTATTGAAATTCATAGTTACCACTTCTGAATTTATTTTCTTATAAGCATCTACCACTCTGTATGGCTAACTTTGTCACATACTTTCTTTGAACTGGGCATTCAAATCAAAACTTCTACTCATTGAGCTAAGTGGAGTGATACTTTTCACCCATCAGCTGAAGTTGGTGCCCCTGTTACTGTTCTGGATTTGGGTAGTATTTGGCTTTGATCTCCAAGGCTGATTATTCCATTGACACATAAGTAAGATCCCTCATTATATAGTTTGATTTCTAGGTTCTTTCCATATCTTATCTTGTCTAACTAAATATCTTATATTTTGCTGCCTGGTTAAAATACTTTATTAGGAGCACTTACAACAGACCAAACCTTGCAGAGCATTTAGTTCTGGAAGATACAGTGTGGAATCCTTCTAATGCTAGGGGAGATATTAAATTCGGGCCTGAGGATATATTAAAACCATGTCTCCTATTTGCTGTTCAGGAACTGTAAACATCAATAACTGCATTTTGAAAGAAATCTAGTTCTAGTTTGTTCCGTAAATGAACAGTTCTAGCCAGAAACCTTCAAGTTTCAAGCTCTAGGGAAGAAAGAAACCTATCTGCAGCCTTGCCTTTATTATCTCATTTCCAGAGGAGATGGAATTTAAGAAATACCTCAGGCTTATCATTTTCCCTTGGCTTTGTTTCTAGGAGTGTCCTCACTCAGCAACTAACTGTCTCATGAGGCATGCAATCACTTCAAGCACTGCATAAGGAGCTTAGTCACTTGGTTCTAGATTTTGGATTCTTTTATGATACTCAAAGGGATCTAATTTAGAAGCTCCTTTCACTTTATCACATATTGTACAACTGATGGGTATATGCATCTAAAGATAGAATTCTTTGCCACATATAGTATAAAGACAAGAATATCTATTATATGTAAATAGCAATGGTGTGCATAGTCTACAAAAAAAAAAAAAAAAGCATAGCTTCGCAATTTAAATACGGAGCAATTTATTTACCATTGTAATATGAAGAGATTCACCCCAGAAATAGGTTATTCCTATGTCCTTAGTTCATAAACAATATTAAAATAAAAATCATCTGTTTCAGCAAGTATGGTATGAAGGAGATACGAATCCTGCAGAAATACTTGAGAAAGCTGTTCTTTTCATTAGCTTATGAGTTGCCAGGTAATGGACATGGGCCAGCTGCATCCATCCCTCTCTGTTATGTCTGAATGATGGTGACTCATGAGATCTGACAAAAGGTCACCACAAAAGAAAGCGGTGATTGCAACTTTAGCAAAACATTTTTTGAGAATAAGATCAATATATGCAAAGACTTAAATGTGTGATTACTGCTAGTAAATTCTCCTGAATTTAACATATTAAATATGTGTCCAGATAGATAGACAGACGGATGAAGATTTGGATTCTGATTAAAGAGGTATGTAAAATCCTTGACAATTCCCATCAGTTTCCTAGGTATTTAAAACTTCATGCAATTTTGAGGATCAGTGTTGCAGTACATACCTGTTTCCGACTTCTAGATTGTTCTGCCCAACACTGATTTAAAATTTAATTAAGTGTATCTTTAGATCTATTTCTACAGTGCTGACAATAGTAGTTACGTTCTGACAGGAGTTTGTAGTAAAAAAACAACCACTATTTCTCTTAAATAAATATCTCTACAAAAACTGAGGAAACTAATTCTAATTTGTCCTTGAAATTTAGGCAATTTTCAGACCAGATAGCTATGGAAACAAGATATTTTGTGGACATGTTGCTTGCAGACATGTCCATCTATGCACTTTCTCTGCTCTCCAATAATTTTTGAGTGTATTGACCGATTTCAATGCTAATTGATACAGAATTAAAGATCTAAAAAATAAGGTGATAAATGTTTCATATTGCCTCATAGGCAATGAGGTAGAGAATTTTATTAATGCTTTTCCTAAAAGAAAGACCAAAACATGACCTTTCAGACATGATTACATACCTGGCATGCATGTGAAATTTATAAATGTCCCATGAAAGGAACAGCTCCCACATGCTGATCATACTATTTTTAGATACGAAAGACGACCAAACATGAGACAGAAACCTGTGGGAAATCCACCAATTTCGGTATGATTTGAATGAGAATTTAAGATCTACCTCAATCTAAACTTCATGCCTGAATTTAATTTTTAAAGTCAAGAAGTAATCATGATGGTTCGTTCTACTACAAAAATAGGTCTTCAATGGGGGGATTCTATGGTATTCTTCTGAAAAATCAAGTTAGTTTTTCCTGACAATATTTTGATAATGGAGTAGTAACTTTACTATGTCCCTGGTGCTGCTTCTGTGAAAATAGTGCCATGCACATACTGCAAATGCAACCTTCAGACACAGCTGGCAATATATGTACTGCTGCTTACTTGCTGTCTAACATTTATTTGGGATGAGTACTCTGACATGTCTGGGGCACAGCTTTCACAAAGACTGTATTCAAGTAAGAAGAGTGGCTGCAAGTGCAATCATACCTCAGCCAGAATATTTTGGTAGCTCTGGAATGCTTCTTGTTTATGAATATTGGCATCTGGCAGTATGTCTCAGAAACAGCATTTCCTCTGTGTGTATTTTCCTCAAACCGGGAAGACTTTTTAATTGTTTTTCTTTTCTTTTTTTCCTCAGTATAAATATCTGTCAGAACACAGCAACACAGAAAATAAGTTTCCACCACATAAATTCTTTGTTGTTGTTGTTGTTGTTGTTTTTAGATCTAATACATTTAAGAAAAAATGATGGGAAGAACCCTGAGAGTGTCTGCCACTGTGTAAAGCTGTTCTACGTCTGTAACTCTTTACTCCTGTGTAACAGTGACAAAAACAATGTATTGTTTGAATATTTCTATCCATTCATATGATTAAATTTTTCATTCAGTTTGCGAAAACAATTATAAAGACTTAAAAAAATCAGATTCTCTTTGCAGTTCTGTCGTAAACTTCACAGATAAGCCTACGGAAGGTCCTATATGCCTGTCTAGGAAATATGAATATAATTATTGTCATAAATGTTCACGGATGAACATTATTTTGCCCACATGCGGACGTTGCTTGTAATCTCTGAAAGTAGAGAGCAAGAGTTATATCATTACTGCATAATAGCAAGTAAACTGCTAATTGATGTGTGAAGCCTGATACCTCAAGGTCTACAAGTAAGTAGAAAACTCATGCCTGAATTGCCATTATGAAGAAAGAAACTTATTTACTACACTGTCTCAACTTCCAATCTCTTTGATTTTTGACTCATCATGTTTTATTTTTAGTATATTTATTTATTTACTTTTGAAGTAAGAGATGTAGTTTACGACCAGAGAACCTGGGCCAGGCAGCTTCCTGATGTGCAAAGGTTTGGCTGGAAGAGAGAATCAGTCACTGTCATTACCCAAGTCACGGAGGTCATTACCCACATCCTGATAGCTGCTAAGTACGTACTTACAAGTAGGGGATGGGACAAATTGCGTTACAGCAGATCTTTGAACCATGGCTGTGTTTCCTCATCTCTGTCTGATAGTTTAGGTAAAACTGTTCAGTCCTAGGTCTCTGTCTTTTCTATTTAAATATAAATATGGATTTTCTTGGTTAGCAGGTTATTAACAGAAGCAGATGTGCAGCTTGTGCACTGGTGCCCTTGATTCGCATCAGAAGTGAATGGAGTGTGCCTAATGAAAAACAAGAGTGTTATATAGGCTCATAGACTCATAGAATATCCTGAGTTGCAAGAGACCCACAATGATTGTGGAATCCAACTCCTGGCTCCTCACAGGACCACCCAAAAATCAGACAGTATGTCTGAGAACACTGTCTGGATGCTCCTTGAACTTCAGCAGCTCAGTGCCATGTCCACTGCCCTTGGCAGCCTGTTCCATGCCCACCACCCTCTGGTGAAGAGCCTTTTCCTTACTCCCAACCAGACCCTCCCCTGACACAACTTCATGCCATTCCTTGGATCCTGTTGATGTCACCAGAGAGCAGAGATCTCTGACCATACAGGTGATTTGTGTGTGTAGCTGTGGTGGTTATGCTTTCAAATTATGGGCTATGAAATCATGTGCAAGCAGTACATTAAAATTTGGCTCACTTAAGTGTGAACATAAGTACACTATTAAAAAAAACATTATTCAAATTTATGGCTGATAGTTCTTGTGTAAGCACACATATAAATTCCGTGCTCTAAAATGTGTAGGATGAGTAATCAGACAGTGTTCTTCCGAGTAACTGTTGCGTTATGGATTGATATTAGATCATTACTGCTCCCACTCAATAACAAAAGTTGATGGTGTTAATTGTAAAATTAATATGAATTTTGTAAAAAGAAAGCTTCCCTTAATTAATTTGCCATACATGGCATTACCTATCCGACTTTAAAAATCTGAACAGTACAGAAGCAACCCAAATACAAAAAGTTTGTGCAAGCAGTTCATTAAAAGCTTGTCATTTCTTGATTCACAAAATGATATGATTAAAAAAGAACATGTTGAAAGAATGGTGGATCAATTCTTCCCACTTATCTTGCAGTGACAAAATGATTCCCAGGGTACGTATAATAATACTCTAATCAAAATCAGTCATTAAAGCTATCCCTCTGTCCCAAAACAACATCAGTTAATAATTCTACGTTACTTAAAACAGGCTTTTGAATAAATCATTCTCAGAAAGAAGTTCTTGGAAGGAAATTCCATAATCCCTGTAAGCAGTATATTCTACTGCTCAGAAATCATTTGTTGCTGTAAAGCTTGACGTCTACTAGCCAGCAAGTCAATAATGCTGATTCTTTATGTTAAATCACAGTACATCTCTTTTTTTGCAATTTTAACCCATTTTCATATCTCATCCCTGACAGATGTGTGAGCATTTCAGCTGAGGTCTGATACAGAAGAGTTAAGATAGATAAGGAATTTTACAGCATCCTAGCATGAAATATACATTTAACTTAAATTTTCTGAATCATGTTTCATTTCAAAACAACTAAAACCCTCCAGCACTGAAATTTCTTCTGTCATTCCCCATAGCATAAGGGCAGCATGATTAACTGCAACACAAAATGCAAGTAGAAATTGTATGGAAGATAGGCTTTTAGAAGAAAGCCATGTCAGGAAGTCACTATTTCCAGGATGTCCACAACTAATGCACTAAGTATAAATCGGAAAGTATTGAAACCAAATTATTCTGTTTTCTGAATCTCTTTTGTCTTTGTTTGTTTTATTTACTTCAATTTCTCAATGCAACCCCTCTGTATTTTTTTGCCCTCCTGTACACTGAGCACAAAACTGAGTTTTGCTTAACATGTAAGCAAAATTTTGCAGAAAGTATCCTAAATTTAGAAACCTTGTAAGACATAAAGGATTGTCTTTGGAAGGCTAAATCCATTATAGTTATATGCATTATTATTATAGTACATGTATTATTTTCCATTTATAAGACTATGTAAATGTCAAGCTATAGATAGAGCTCCTGGAATTCTAAATTATGTTGACAACAACTGCAGAGTTCACTATTTCTGAAGACATCTAAATGAGACCTAGAATATATAAAAATATTTAGCTATATTAATCACCATGTATCTGCTTTTTTAGCAATGCTTTTAAATAAAGTTTAGAAAGATTGATTATCTAGCGTAACTTTGCTTGTTGTGAAGTTCTATCAGTGTCATAACATTTTCAGTAAGCTCATGCAATACAGAGCAGAATATTTCAGAAGACAATGCAAAGCCCAAGAGTCACTTAAATATTGAAGGTAAAATTTATCTGGAAAACAAACTAAATATTTCTAAGAAGTAACAGACAACATAGCTAACATTATCAATATAATAAGTAAGTAAAAAAAAAAAAAAGAATAACTATAATACTGTTGAAGTGAGGTCAGACCTGACCCGAAGAAAGGGAAGTGCATACACAGCCCATGAAAAAATAAACATAACGATAGCTTTGAAATAGCTGAATAACTTATGCACATACCATTCTTTTCACTCCAGCCATTATTTATTTTAAATTAATGAGTTCCTAGTGTTAACTTGTATAAATCATTTATAACTTTTAATTTTAAAGAATTATATTTGATTTACCAGAATCACTAAAATAAATGATTTTTTTTAAAAATTAATTACTGATTTTGATAATTATTTTAGTTATTACTATTTTATTTAGCTCCAATTTCATAGCACAAATTCCTTTATTAAAAACACAGATGAAAAAAATTGATCTCATATTTGCCAGAAAAATTTACATGCGACTTCTTGTCACAATGAATGCATGTATTTAAAATAAAATGTTTCCAGTCTGACCCTTTGTCACCTGGTTTGTAACCTTTGCTAGTTTTAAAATGTATTCAATGTGGCATTTCTTCAGCATCTTTTAATGTGGTTTGCCAAGTCAGTTGAAGACAGGCCACAGCCACTATGAAGGCAGACTGTAAGTAGTAGGAGTGGTTACTGTTCGGTGTTACGGAAGTAAGAAACAGTCAAAGCAACTGCAGATACAAACTGATGAGATTTGAGCCTCTGTGGCAAATTCCTTATGTGTACGAGAGCTGACTTGATCCTACAGAAAGATACAAAATACACCTGGAGAGTGTACTGCATGACAGGAGATACAGAGAAAGCCCTTACATAAATGCTAGAGTGACCAGGGAGGTGGTAGCTGTAATTTGGTGACCTGCTCTGAAAGGATCCTAATTCCTATCTGAATTTCTTCCCCAGCAGGAGATATGTGGAAGCATGTCTATTATCTCTGCCAGCTTTTGCTCCATGGCCTTCTCAGGGAACACTGCAACACAGGTTTCATCTATTTCTTCCCAGCATCATCTACTTTTATGTCAATAAATTATCCTTATCCGTTAGAGTTCCTGTCGTCTCCTTTGCTGACCTTTTGTTCTCTATTTACTTGAAACATTTCTTATCATTTATCTTAACCTCTGGTGCAATCTTCCTGTCATTCTCTTCCTTTTCTTTCCTTTATTTCACAGTGGCTTAACTTCATTTTGTAATATTTCCAGTCCTTTATAGTTGGTTTTGTGTGTGTGTGTGTGTGTGTGTGTGTTTAGATCTTTTGAATGATCCTCTTGTATTGAGAACTTACTGTACTTCTTTCAATATTGACCTTTCTGGCCTTCTTGTTTTCCTCTTTTTTAAAAGCCAGGAAAACAAAGAAAAAATTTATTACTACTCTGCTAACATTCTATTTATAGGTAGCAGTCAATTTGCAAAAGCATATCTTTTTTTTTTCCCCCTTACAGCTTAATTCTGGAACTCATGGAAAGGTTATAACTGAAATTTGTTGATGATCACATATAAATATGTGAACCTTTCTAGGTTACAAACAGTCGGTTCAGTGTCAGACCACAACAGAAAATATTTCCAGCATTTCAGGGACAGTCCTGGAGTTTATCAACCCTTCCCTATCTTTGCTTCTTTCTCTGTATCACGCCGGTTATGCACTGTCCACTAATTAGACCCTTATTAAGCTTGTCCAATATTAATATACTTTCTCCAATTGGCTATACCTAACATATCTTTGATCTTCAACAATGGGAAATGTTCATTTATTTATTTGATGCAAAGGTTTAAGAAGGGAGTTTTCCCCCATATTTTAATAGCGCTGTTGGAAAACTTTCCTGATAGAGTATAAGTTGACTGTTCAAGCCGGCAAACATTTTCACTCAGTTTGCTCATGAAGTTCAAACTTTCAGCTATCACAGTGCTGGCTTTCTTTGCATGACACAAAGCAGGAGCATATGACAAGTGTATACTCAGTATTCACAGCACAGTTCCAGGTCTCATTAAATAATATATGACCTTAATATACTTCAAGAAGAATTCCTATACTCACAGTCTTGTAAGCATTCATAAATACACTTAGTGTAATTAGTTACGTTTTCATAAATACACTTGATCAGTATAATTAGTCAGACTTTGAGCTTCAACTCTTTGACAGGCTCTGGTTAATTTTACTTTAGTGTCCCAGGGATTAGTATAGGCATTTTTTTCTTGAGACATACACAGAATTATGTCAGTAGAAAGTCCAAACTGATGAATTGAGAGAATTATCAGTAAGGCCTTTTACAGTCTCAGGAACATTGTTTTATCATTTTCTTCTGTCTTCTAACCTTCTGGAATACCTTTTTTCCTTCTTTTTATTTAAGGAGTATAATCATTTTCAGTTGCAAATAGGAAAATCAGTTTCTTCAAAGAAGTTTTTCCTTTCAAAAATTGTTTCAGTGGCTTTTTTTCCTTACCAAGCAGGTATATACATGTGTGATGTATAAACATGAATACACCATTTATGAAAACATCACATTGTGATACCCAAGTTACCATGCCAGAGACACTTTAGAAGGGCTAGCACCTCAGTAATCATAATAGCCCGTTATAATTCAGGGAAACTTGTAAATGCTGCAAATGATACAAACTGAGCTGGCATTTTACATTTCCTATGACACAATTCAAAGCACTCTTTTTCTCGTATCCTTATAATGCCTATAGAACTTTCTATTATGAAATACCTGAAATTACCCCCTCAGAATCTGCATAATTATTGCTGTTCATCAGAAGACAAATCCTCTCTTCTTAATTGTCTTCTTCTTCCCCTCAGGATTCTGTCAAAAGCTCTAAAGCAATCCTGACTTTTTAACACTATTTTTAACTTTCACTTCTTCAGATAATGTTTGTATATAAATGCAAAGTCTACAATAGTCCTAATTTTATGCTCTGCAGTCTCTCAAACTCTTACTGCACATAAGCTTTTGTACCTCTTCACAGTTTCATATTGCAGATTTCAAATTTCCTGAATTTCACACTTGCATCTTGTTTTTACTCTATTTTCTATGAATATCTGTAACATTTTGGTTTCCTCCTATATTAAGTCTTCAGCCTTTTTCCCCGTGACAGTTTTTCTTCCTTGCTCCTTCATGCCCATTGCTATAAGGAGCTGCAACTGCTGAATTCCCAAAATGTTTTGAATGTTTGTTCACTGACCAGATCCATATTCTGACTTTGCTTTGAAGTATGTAAACACATCTGAAATGTGAAACTTATCCTTCATACATCCTGCCTTAAAATCTGGAGACATTATTTCAGCTATCAGTTCTCAAGCTGAACTCTTCAGTTTCCACTTCTTTGCCTACCATGTTCCCTCCATCCCCCACCACCACCCTACTGTATGAGTACCACTTCACTAAATCTTGCTGAAGGCATGGGGCCAGGTTCTTCCCAGCAGTTCTAAGCATTTCAAGATAGACAGGCTCTACACAGGTTTTCTTGCATAAAATATAATCTCCAGGAAAAAAATAAAAGAATTTAAAATGAACTTCTGATGAGATGTCCTTTCCTTTGGAGTGATTCTTTTTTTCTTTTGGTTTGGCTTCAAGGTTCATCTCAAATCTCAGTTGTTAAAAAATCCTACTTTTTCCTTTCTTATGTTACAATATCTTACTTAAATTTTTCCTTGCATTGTTCCCTTACGTTTTTCCTTTGTGACACAATTTTTTGTTTAGGTGTTTTTGTTTGCTAATAAGTATCCCACCAAATGCAAATCAGAATGTTTTCAATTCTACTTTGTGAACAGGCAATCATTTATTAGCTCTTGTCTCCAGACTGATAGATAGATGGTTCATTCCTACTCAGCCTCCATGTTTCTCTAAACAGAAATTCAGTATCTGACAATTTTCATTGTTGCAGCTTTGTAATAGAAACCAGAAGCTGAGCAGAGAGATTTCCCAGATAGCAATTAAAAACTGGAGGGAGTTTAGAATTAATGGGTGTACACTAATTTCCTTCCAAACTATTGCATAACAGAAGATGCCAACAGAAGGATAGTGCTTCATAAACTGAAGTACATGTTAATATTTTGAAACAAGAGAAGAAGTAGCATCTAATTATGTAATGTTTCAGGGATCACTTGTTCTGTGTTCTGCAACTTGCAGTTTAGTTATACCACATGATGACATTTCATTTCCTTGATATCAGAGCATTAGGTTTTGGTTCTCTAATTAAATGTTCCCCTTCTAATACAATATTAAATTAGTAAGAGTGAATTGTTAAAGTTACCGGTACAAATTGTCTCTTTTAAATCAGAGAAGTTAACAATTTCATACCACACACTTTGTCTAATGTCAGCAATTTAGAGAAAATGATCCAAATCAGTAAAATTATCATACTTCAGGAAGTTTGGCTTAATATTAAAGAAAGAGTTGTGTTCACAGCAGAGTATTTGTTTTTACTGATGCTTTCCTTAATATTTACTCTTGTAAAGCATTTTTTTAAATGCCTTTTTCATTAAAATTCTAGCTCTTTGTACTCAGTTTTATGGTATACATATATTTTAAGCTACCCCTAAGTTCATTTTTTTCCCGCCATATTGTACAATTACAGTCAATGCTGGTTTTGTCTTTTGGATTTTAATAAAATAATGATAGCAATTTTGTTGTAGGGAAAAGGAAATTTATGGAATAAAGAAAGAACATTTGATTGCTTTGCTTAGAAGAATCCCTGTTTTGCCATCTTAGGCATACACTACTTCTGAGACATAAATAAAAACAATGATTGATAATTCTAGCTACTTAGATCAAAATTCTGAGCACCTATTTTTAGGACAGCTTTTTAGAAGGTTCAATGTAGCTGGCAAGAGAAGAGGAAATGTCATAAGAACCCAGAAGGAAGCAGACTCTCCTGTACTCTTCCCAAGCATTTTGTTTTAGTTCAAATATAGTGTTGCAAAACACAAATAAAAATTGCAATTAATACTACAGAATTTCTGTTTATTTGTCCCAACCTCTCATTGAGCTGGGACGTCATTCTAAATCTACCATGCCATATGGTCAGGCAAATGACCAGATCATTTACGTGCTTGCCAAGCTGTCACAAACCTGTACCTATGCTTTTTAAAGCTCAAACTGTAAAAGAGAGAGAACTCATTAATTTCTAAAAAGACATTGCTCAAGAATGCTACTATGTCTGTCATGCTATGGCATGATAGAGCTATATACTTTAGTGGAACTGAGTCTACTAAAAACCAGTAGATTCTGGTTTGCAGTGGCTCACTGTTCTACATTTATTTACTTTGAAACTCAGCTCTCATCTCACAGCTTCCAGTTTCCTTTTAAGTTTCTTTCATTTCCAACAGGAATTAATTGTCATGTATTTGTTCTGAAACTCTCTTGAACAATGATGAACTATATTGTACTGAACAAATAATAAAGTAGTATGCTGCACCAGTCTGTTGTTTTGTGAGGAGGAAAGCTACTATGAGTCAGTTATATTGAAATGCTGTACATTCTAGCCTCCTCCTTAGCTAAGAGGTCTTTCAGGATTCCACTAAAACATGAATTAAGGTTTGCCAGCAGCAGAGATGCTCATTTTTTAGGAGTAATCAAAATCTTTACTATCTTTGACAATTATTTTCTGGTGTTTTTCATGTATCTTACCTTAGAAGTAACAAAATAGAGGAGAGAAACAGCTATTAGATTCATAGTCAGAAACTACACTGAAGGCTTAGAGAGACCAGACATCTTCCTTTGCACTAGTTACTGTATTAAAAAAAAAAAAAGGTCATTTTGTAGTCTAGGGGGACAGCAGGGCACAAAGAGGGGATAGATTGTACAGACTAGAACCACACATTCTGAACTTAACTGTGTGAGAAAAGGCAGTAAATAAAGCTGTGAGGAAAAAAATATGAAGTTCTTGTACGTTTGCATCTGAGAAAAACACTCTATTACATGTACTGCAGTATGAAGATTAGGAAAACGGAGGCTCTAGAGTAAGTAGAAGCAAGAATAGAAGTGGGAGCCACTGACAACGTGGTGGTTGATGAAGAAAAGAAAGCTGAGAGCAGTCTCACTGAAAAAGGAGGATGCTCAGCAAAAGAAGTTTCAACAAACTGAAGTGGAAACTTAAATTCTGCTGAAGGATGAAGTAACTTTTAAAACGAATGCCTTACAACCGACCAGAACTCCCATTATGAGGAATTCTGAGATTGTTCATAATGCTCCCAGAAAATTCTGTTCGTTCCTTGTGTCTGTGAGAGGGATAATTTTTTACTCCCTGAACCAGTGTCAGTAAAAGCAGTAGAAATGGCATTTTTTTGTGTCCAATAAAACACGCTAGTGGTATTTAAAGAAAAAAAAGGAAAAGAAATCTTTCTCTCAGCAATGCCCACTACTGCCTAAGCACTGAATAAATCCTTATGAACTCATATAAAGAGAGTAAATTTTTGTTATTAGTAATATTTCTTGTTATTTATTCACAAAATCTTCATTGCTCAGGCTTAGGGACAATCCTGTAGTTCTATAGAGCTTCCAGATACACCACAATAATCATGTGAAGAAACTTTGAAGAGCTTTTGAGCTAGAAGTTCATTCTGGTTGTTACCATGCAAACAAGCACAACACATTTTGTGAGTCACCCGATACAAATAAAACTTTGATTGTAATGTAAACAATTTTCTACATCTGTTTATTTAGCCTAAACGGCTTTAATTCTGTGCCCAGAATACTGAAAATCTTTTGTATTATCATATTTTCCGCACAGCTCTCTCTGGAGTTAAAGCAGCTCTCACAACAGGATTTCTTGGATGACTGCTCTGCACAAGGAATGAACTTAAAGACAGCACAGATAAAACAGTCTAAATTTGGATCTATCAACATAAAGGAAAGGGTAGGTGTTTTTCAAATCAAAAAGAAACCGGGTAAACGACATATTTTCTAATTCTTAAGAAAAAGCAAGAAAGGATCCTAAAACCAGGGAATGAAGGGAAAAATATTTTACTGTGCTTTTTTTTAAGTCATCAGAAAGATAAAAATTAATGCGACACTGACAGCAGGAACTAATGTTAAAAACTGCTGCAGCTACTGTTGTCTAATTCTTGATGTTAAGTGCAGGGCTGAGAATTTTTGTGAGGTGAAAAATTAAACTACTTCATTATGATTTTAAGCTTTAATAAACTTCATCCTCCAGTCTAGGCAATTCTATCACATATTCACTTAATTGCTGTAACTGCTTAATATCACCATGCATCATTTTGATTTTGTAGTCATGGAATAATTAGACTAAGTGATGCTATGAAAATGAATTGTGATGAAGCATTTTTTATAGGATTTGTCTGCATGCTTTTTAAATATAGTATAAATCATATCTGTAAACCATTTTCTTGGTTCGAAGGAATGTCAAAGGAAATTCCATATTAAATGCAGATCTGCATCTCAAGCAAATAGGCACTTGCAAATCAGGTTAAGGCAAGAAGTTCTGCAAAGAACACAGTGGACAGTATATTTGTCCAATAATCTCCAATTATACTATGCTTGTGGGCAGGATTATGAATGGAGAGTGGAAAAAAACAACACCAACAATAAGAAACAGATGAAGGATTGGAAAGGAAGATGAAACATGACAACAATGGCTCTAGTCTTTTCGATCCACTTCACTGAAACTTCTGCATTTTCACAAAGATCTTTCACTTAATGTATTCTTTTATGCTGGTAGATATTTAATTTCATGTTTCTCTTGACTGTGAGGCACAAGAAAACTCTTCAGAAAAAAAGTAGTTTTACTTTGTCAGTATAGAATTTTGTCATTTTAGGCCAAATTTTGCCTATGTTTCTGTTTACATTTTGCCTACATTCCCTCAACATCTGAATCTTTCCTGTTAGAATGAATTGTCAAATGCTAGTTCAGAAACTACAAAATAATTACATTGTATGTATTAACATGTTGAGTTTATGATCACTGTAAAGATTTTATGATGATTATAAAATATAATGCAGTACTAAGAGATAATTAATACAGAATGAGCCAACATGAGAGATCACCATTTGTTTTTCAATATAAGCATCTGCACTCTAAAGTAAAAAATTACTGTCTACACTATTTCATTGCAGTTATAGAAAAACTGTAGTTTTTCTTTGGCCAGATTCTCTTGTAACACTGAAGTCAGACTGTTTATCAGCTCGTGTAATTCACTACATATCTCAGTGTCTTATGAGTACTTCAATCCAAATTAAACTCCAAATCCAAACCAGAAAGAAATATATAAGAGATATATTATCTATTGCTATATAAGAAATATAAGAAACTGTATCTGCTGTTTTTAACTGAATACTTCAAAAGCAGAACAATACAACTGTAAATAGTACCAAAAGGATTTTTGTTTTTAATACATTATATGAATAGATGTTTTGAATACCATTTGCAATAACTTAAGACACCTCCTTTTTGTAATAATTATCTTTTACTTAACATGTTTTGGCTTATTCCATACCTATTTCATGACATCTAAAAATGACTTCGCGTAAGTCAGTTGAATATTCTATTAATATCTTGTCAAGTACTAGAAACAAAAGACAGAGAGAACTGCAACAAATTACAATACGATGTTTCATCCAGCAGTGTTCCTCATTATTTACTATTAGTGAGCACCTGCATAAGTAGCTTTTGGGGGATGTTTTGGAAATATCTGTGTGCTTGATAGTTATGGAAGTGTCACTTCTCTGTAACAAGCGGCTGGAAGAGTCTAAATCCAAATCAGGAGGAGCAGAAGTGGGATCAGTGAGACTTCCCTGACTAAGGACATCCAGAGCTCTGAAGCTGAAGGTAAATGAAGTTCTTGTCACCTTTGGGTCATGCTGGTAGCACTCCCTTTCTTGGTAAAATATCTGACTACAAATTAAAAGATAAAACCTTTGTATCAGATTTAATTTCCCTGAAGTAATAAGCTTAATTTGTAGAGAAGACAATGGGAGCTTTTTTCCTCCTCCTTAAGGGCGTTGCTCTATTTTATACATATGTAACTGACATTCAGATGTTTTAGATGCTAATACAGAAGCTTACATTTTAATGAAACAATCACAGAAGACTCAGCAATAAACAGGATTGCTACCTTACTTCTAATGGCTCCATCAAGTGGCCCACACACTCTATTACAGCCAGACATGTTTGTCTTTGAACTTGTACCCAGACTCTGTTCTAGCTAAGAAAATAAAGTATCAATAAAATTGAACAGAAAAATATTGCTCAGTGCTACCAATTGGATGTATTTGAGCCAGATCAGAATGACTTGGTAAAAATATTGTGTCTTCTTCTGTGTTCTAAAATAAGCAGCTTTTGCAAAGCAAATTTGTTGTCATGAAAGCATTTTATTCCAGTTAACATATTCTGAGCACAAAAGGAAGACTTACTCCTAGGTTGCCCTTATACTTCACTTATGAGTAGCTTTAGGGGCATATGATTATACAAGATTTTGGAAAATGAGAGTTGTCATCTTCAGTATCATTCATGTCTCCTAACTTCTGACGGTAACAGCACAACCCTGCCATTTTATCTTTCAGCTCTAATATAAGAGGAATAGTGACCTAAAAGTGCCTATTTCTCTGCGCTGAGTGTGATGAGGACCTAAGGGTGATGAGCTCAGATATCCACATCTGCACTGTGTACAGTTACAGTAAGTCAGATAAATCACACATCTTTTCTCCATCAAGGGGCTTGGAAATATTCCAGAGACATAACAACAGTGGCATATTCTCTCATTTAGATGGAGAGAGCTATCTCTTCTATACATTCTCATACTGATATTTTTTTGTGATACTAGGTTCTTCTCTTCTAAGGCATCGACACTACAACTAGGGGAAGTAAGTACATTTATTTATGAAAGAGGGATCATTTTCAAATCCTCTGAACACTTCTTTAAAACACTCTCTGAAGAGCTTAATTTCATTTAGCAAACAGGTTTTATGAGGAGTAACTCATGAGGAAATGCCATCAAAATTAAGATTGTAGTTTGGGGATTTCACCTTCATACCACAGCCGGGAATTTCCATATGCTAGAATGAAATAAGTGAATATGCTGCTCTAGAAATTGTGATATACAAAACCTCTTGATAGAGTTAGATTTTTAGTTTCTAGCTATTCCATATTTTCTTAACCTTCTCAATAACTGTCTTAGATGTCAAATATAACCAATGATGTCCAGTAATAAGACAATATTTGTTAACTCCAGCAAACTGGATTAACACTAAGAATCATACTTGGGCATGCAGAATCTCTCTCTCTCCTTTTTCTTGTTGTTGGTTTGTTGTTTGTTTGCTTGTTTGTTTTTCTGTTTGGGCTTTTTTTGTCTTGTTGTTTGTTTGGTTTTGTTTTACATTGGTATGATTTTGTTTTTTGTGTATTGCAACCCTGATGAGAATTCCAGCATATAGTTAAGACGACACAGAGGTCCTTGATGTCTTTTACTTCAGTCTACAAAGCAGCAGCACTCACTTCTTTTAGTCAGCATCCATTCTCTTTTTCTAAATCATGAGTAACATGGGATCCTGCTTACTCAAATAAAAAATATTAGCTGTGTCTAAGAATTGAACACATTTGTTGAAGGTAAATACCCCAAAGCATCCAAGTATGAATTTCCAGTTGTCATCTTAGTATTTAATAGCAAAAAACAGTGGTTTGTTCCCTTTAACACCAACAGATTGGACTCATTTTATTTTGGATTAGGGTTCCTGCTGGAAAATCTTTCAAGACAGAAAGGATAACAGATATATAACACATTTGTCTGAAAGGGAAAAGGGCTGGAAATATGTAATATGCCTTAAAGCTATTTAGAATTCTAAAAATGAAGATTGGAATTTTTTTAAAAAGAATCAAAGCATCTAACCTCTGCTTAAGTCATGAGCCATATAAATGAGGCATCTTTTAACACATGAACTACTTAAAGCTAAGTCTACAAACTAGGAAGTTACAGATTCATAGAGACAGAGTAACTCAAGAGAACATCTATCTGGTCCAACCGACTTAGATCAGATTGCTCATGGCTCTGTCAACATTTTATTATCTTCAAGGACAAATACTCCACAGCCTCTCTCGACAACTCTTCCAGTGTTTCACTACCCAGTGTGAATCACTTTTTCCTAATAGCTACTAAAAATTTCACAGCCTTGAAACTCTTACTCACCTGAGGAGAGTCCAATCCCTCATATTTCAAGAGAGTCTCATAAACCTCAGATCTAACTCCAAGAATATATTCCTGAGCAGTCCTTATAAAGCCCTACTGGGTTTCTAAGAATGAAGATATATGGTAAGACAGAAAAAAAGTAATGTAGGTAAAAGGAGCTAAATAAAGCAGGTATACATTTCAGTTTACAGTTTTACTTTCTGATCACTGGATAGAGAGTAAGCATGCATTTTAGAGCAAGGAGTCATTGGATAAAGGTATGAAAATTTAATTTTGGAAGGAAGTAGTAATTATGTTAACAATCAAGAAAACTGCTCATTAATAATTTAAAAATTAATAATAATTTATGGGTTATCAGGCATGTATATCAATATATTTAAATCTGTGATCAGTATACAGTATTGCTATATAATTCTAGATGTTATTTTAGTATTTGTCTTGAACCTAATCTAGATTTAGTTTAGATGTTTATTTAGAGTTCTTCTAAAATAACTGCATTTAAATCTTGAGCTGCCATGAAACATGAAGGAAGTTCTACTGAATCAGAGTCCAATGTCTATGTATTTAAAAGATCATGTATATTTTTAAATGATTCTGATTACTATTGAGTATGCTATATTATTTTTGGTCTGATATTAGAAAGGTAGTAAATACTATCATAACAATGTAAAATAAAAATGAAATTAATTTTTTGCCTTCATTCAGTAACATGACTTTACTTACAAAATATTTGTTACCAAACATTAATTGCTACAGAAGCACTATAAGCTAAGCAGTTCTTCACTTCTGAAGCTGGTCTGTTTGGAACAATATTAATAGAATTTAGTGCTATTTTCTGTTTATTTAACTTTAAATATCAGAAGACAACTTCAGTCCTAATGTAAACCAGTTACAAAAGATCTGTTTCATGTTTAAATAAAAGTTAACTACAAAATGATAGCTAAAATATAATCAATCTAAGACTAATGCCTATTTAGTGGTTAGCAAGACTTCCTCTACTTACTGTGTCACAACAACCCATTCTAATCTGAAAAAAAAAAGAGCACAAAACTTTAAATCAAATATCTCTTTAATTCAAATATCTCAGCTTACTTCAAACTGCAGAGCTGACTTTGTGGGACTGTCTGTGATATCTCTTATGATAAAGCCATAAGCCTTTGTATTATTTTTCTGTCTTTTTCATCTCTTGTGTGGTAAGTCCCCAGTCAATATTCTCCTGAGCAAACAGAAATCTCTTTTAGGCTCTATTTCCCTGGAATCTGAGAGAAAAAAAAATAAATGTTTATACTTAAAAGGCTGTGTTTCCCAGAAGACTGTAGTTATTTAAGTAGCTCACGCTCCCACTTGTTTGTTCTCCTTGGTTTCAAGTATCTCTTACCCACTGTCACACAGATTTGGCAAGTAGGGATTAAACTGTAGAAATCTACCTTGAATTTTTTTGTAATTTTGTGTAAGAAAAACATGAGCTATAAGAGTAATGTGAAATTCATTGATATTACTAACATCAGTTCCAAAGTCATCTTCCAGAGCAAATTAATTTTGAAAACTAATACAAAAATGGCATGGGTATTCC
>JANHGO010000033.1:185073-212075 GCA_024606505.1 Aquila spilogaster | reverse complement strand
GTGGTGAGGCACTGGCACAGGTTGCCCAGAGAGGTTGTGGATGCCCCATCCCTGGAAGTGTTCAAGGCCAGGTTGGACGGGGCTTTGAGCAACCTGGTCTAGTAGAAGGTGTCCCAGCCCATGGCAGAGGGGTTGGAACTAGATGGTCTTTAAAGGTCCCTTCCAACCCAAACCATTCTATGATTCTATGAATATTGCCACTGAAAACCTTCAGTAGTCAAATCAGCTTCTCTCTTGAAAGATTCACTTTCAAATAGCAAAATGTTTTGGAAGTGTTTTCCTTGCTTTCTGTATTTCTGTAGTGTACACTTTGGTGATGATTCATTTTCTTCAACTAGCTGATAGAATTGCTTTCAAAGGAATCAAATTGCTTGCTATTATTTAATTTAAAGGGGAAGGAAGTTACCTTTCTGCTCACAGGTCTTTTACTACTGGATATTTAAGAAAAGCAATAAATGTTCTGATACCCGCAACAAAATCTGGAGACTGGCAAACCTGACTCTTTGGCAGGTAATTTATCAATGCAGTTTTCGTGGTTTTGAGTGGTGCTTAGGTAAAGACATGCCAGTTAAATACTTACTGATCGATATGTCTGTGTATGGTGTTATCTGATGTTATCACCATTTTAAAAATGGTATGAGAATGCTTACCAGGGGTTGTATGATAATACCACATGCTATGGGCAGTAGTGAGATTATGAAACTTTGGTGTTGTCATTTCTTGACTTCTCTAATGTGAGAAAATGTAGTTGAAGAGCACACTTTCATGTCTGTAGGAAGTAGGGCCTTTTCTTCCAAGCCAAGCCTCAATCTTTCCAATGGTAGCAATATGCATCTAACTGAAACTCCTCGTCCACTCTCACAAACTTTCATAAGCAGAGGGGACTGGAGGTTTCCAGACAGGTTTCACTGCCTGATACAAATTCAGCTAAGTCACTCCTGGAGAAATGTTTTGGCTAAGAACTGTAGTGACATGACCCTTTCCTCTGGAAGAATTAGAAGTAAAATGGAATAAGTCATATTTTTCTATATAAAGGTGATGTATGCAACAAAGGATGCATTTTCAAATCTTATAGCCAAGCTTTGTATTTTCCATAGCTGTCAGTTCACTAAAGTCATTTGGAAATCAAGAACAAATAACGGTTATATTAATAGGGGAACTCTGTAACATGGTGATCAGGTTTAAACAGCATTTTCAAGAGTGAGTCAGACTAGAGAGTGAAAAATGGATAGCTTTTGAATTATTCTGCTATTATTGTGCTAGCATCATGTTCTTGACACTATCACTGAACAAACTTGCTCTGTGGTTTCTGTGTGAGTTATTGCTATGGGCCAGCGATGGTCCAGCTTCTTCTTGCTACTAAAGAAATTGCCATGAAATTTCTTCCTGATGCTAAGCACAGCAGAAGTTTACACACTGATTTAAACTGATAAAGGACTTGAGCCACTAAGCATTGAGTAAGCGATCCAACTGAATCGCCTCTTTCCTTTCCGGTGTGCTGTCACATTAGTCTTCCAGTTTTCTCTTGCTCCTAATTATTGTTCATCTCCATTGATGATGTAATATAACCCTGCTGGACAAGGTTTCAACTTTCTTTACTCTTTTTATATATAATTTAATGAGACTTACCCAATGGCTTTTCTTGCTTCTTTGGGTACACATACCTGTGACTGAAGACCTTAAATGTGACAAGATGGTGCCTAAAACCACTATTTCAAATGTCACTGAAATTTTTGTAATTGTGTTATGCCCATGGGTGCATTGTGCTCACTCCCTCTGCTCACCCTATGACTTGCATGGTGCCTCCCTGCCCTGTAGGTCTTAAATTACAAGCCAATTTCCAAAGGACGGACCTGCTTCAGCTACATAAAGACTCAGTGCTATCAGCTGAAATTCAGACACAAGATGCAGCAGAGATCTGTCAGGCTTTTGACAGATCAAAATGGTTTCAATGGTTTTGAGCCATTTCTTCGCAGCACACTGAACTGCCGTCCTCTGTTCGTTGTCTGCACAGGAGGCCATCAGAATGCCTCAGGAGTAGGTGCCAGACCGCTGCATCCTCTCCCCTTCCAGCCGGACCCCCAAAGCAGACAGGCTTTCACCCTATGGACTGGAGGCTTCTGCCTCTGGGGCTCAGAGGGGACAAAAGTCACTATTCCAGGAGAGTTATATATGCTTCTCAGGTTCAATGTAGCAGTGAAACGTCCTCAGCTATGTATGGAACTAAGGGCAGCTTTTGAAGCTGGAACTTCCAGCAGGCTTCATGTCCCTGATTGTCTTCCAAATCTTTGTACTCTTAGTCCTGCTGGCTCCCTGCCTCTACCTGTTACCACCTGATGTAGGCATTTCAAAAATGCAGTGTGGAAAACCAGTGCAGTGCACTAATAAATTTGGCCATATTTAACTTTAAACTTACCTTTTTTGACAACACATTGCAACTAGTATTATGCTGTACTTTGGCTGCAGAAACACAGAGCCACAGAGCTTAGAACAGGTTTAACCTCCCAGTTACTCACCACCTGCTGGATTTACAGAGAAAGCCTATCATTAGGGATGTCTTAGCTACCCAGCTCACAGCAGAAAGGAGTTTGTGTACAATGCGTCTTAGTCCCAGCACTGAGCTGAGCATAATACCTGGACTCGGAGGATCCCTGTTGACTTGATGGAATTGACTAAGTTCATTAACGATTCTGAATTAGATTTTCTTTCCATTCATATTCTAGAAAATTGTGGTATTACTAAGAAAATTAAAATATTGGTTTGGAGCACTGAAACTGTTTTATTTCTGGACAGAAAAAAAAATATTTCTTTTATTAAATAGATAGGAGATACACTGTAAAGTTGCAGTTTTCCAGCAGAGGACAAAAGCATCTGGTATAATGCCACCTACACGTGTTCTTTTGCCCTGCTGTTTGCTCGTAACAGGACTAGGGCAGAGTAGTATAAAGTGCATTTGATTTCTGCATTTGTCTGTGTTCTGCAACCTGCTGTTTTTCTGCAGTGTTCACTGCAGGAGACTGACAAAGGGAAGACCCTATGTTTAAGATAATGTCTCAAGCAGGCACTGTACTTTCTCAACTTTTATTTAAAGACTAAACAAGGTATAACTGCAGCCAACAGTTCTGTACTCTGAAGAGAATCTATATTTATAGAGCCAGTAATTATCTTACCAAATAATGCAATTTTTCATCTTAAAAAGCAATTTCTAGGAAGCAGCATTAACAAAACAGCAAGGAAAAAAACTAACCAACCAACCAACCAAAAAAAAACCTACCCCAAAATATTCTTGCCCTGGTTATCTTTCTGCTTGAGTTTCTATGTGGGAGCTGTAACTGATGATTGTAACTGTAAATGGTCATCATAAAGCCTTTCCAAAGAAAAGCATGTTTAGCTACCTGTTGTCTCACTAGTAAAGAAAAGATATTATTTGGGATTTAGGTTCCCATGTTCCTTACTGATCTGAACTGCTTATTCTGGACACACCTTCTCCAAAAGCAAGAGTTTTTAAAATGGGTAATTCAGTACTGAGTAGAACTCAATAGTACCTCATTGCAGGTGTCATATATGGAAAGAAAATGTGGCAAGAGTATTGTTCAGCACAATTTATATGTGTGTGTATGTGTATATATATATATAGGTTTCATTCAAAGTTGGCTTAAGTGAGTCAGATAAATAGAATGAAATTATAAAATGGAGGGGGCTATATTGAAAAGTCACAATACAAGATTTCTGGCTTTTGTAGCCTGTTTATTTTAAAAACTTGGGTTCACAAGATCCTAAATGTAGACATGTAGCAATTTTACCAGGTCTGAGGTAACAAGTGAATACTCAGATTTACTCAACAGCTGCAGTTCTCAGAAACAAAACGATACAGCCCAGAATTAGGTAATATTAGCCACAGAAAAAAAAACACCTCCAATGTCAATCTGAAAAAGTTTCTTCCAGATTTTTTTCCATGAAGAAGAACTTGTCTTCCCACAGAAATGGTGGGAAAGCTTGACTGCAACCTTGATGTTAAGTGATAGATGAGAGTCACTAGGGATGGCACTGCTACTAAAGTGGAAATTAAAATTCTTTTTTGGTGCACTTCAGCTATTAACACTAAGAAGAAACCTTGATTTCCGAATGATGCCTGCAGGTTACTTAGATTGAGAGGGGGAAGTAACAGAAAAAGCCTGTACTGGATTCTGTGTCCTATAGCAAGTTGTCATAAAAAAGGGAGTCATCAGACCCTTTTGTGAATGGGCATGTGCTGGTAGAATCAGCTCTGAATGTTACCTGCGCTGTATGGCAATCAGTGCTCATGAGTCAGAAACACTTACTGCAGTGGTAAGTACCTCAGCAGACCTGACTGGAAGAAACAGCATGTGCAGCAAGACAAAATAATGTGCAGATAACATCTACTGTATTTTGTTTTCATTTCTTTAAGACTGTATTTTTTTTCATTTAATTTTAAGTGTTTAGCAAGAGTGCTTGATTGGCACCTGAGAAGAAGCCCTCTAATTTACAGTACGTGTTTCTGCTGGGCTGTCAGTCCAATGAAGGCAGCTGTAGGGATTTGTCCCTTCAGCAAACTTTTTGGATGTCAGTGTTGCCCTGATAAATGTTTGTTGAAGGGGAAAAGTAAGTTTAAAGGAAGATGTGCAAAGCTGTGAGGATGGGGCAGGAGACGTGTATGTGCCAAATAAATAGGAAAAACAGTCAAAAAAGCAATTCCTCCAAGTGAAGGAAAAAAAACCCCAAACCTTGAAATGCTGCTTCCAAGCTTCTTATTGAGCTGGTTGAGCAGCTGACTGTGCCTTTACTGTGACGTCCCTAAATGTTCACTGTTCACTTGAAATCTCTAACAATCTTTTCTTTTAACAGAATTGAAAATGATAGGCTTGATGTTTACTTATCAGCTAACATTTCTATTACCTCTGTGTCTGACAGCTGTGAATGTGCTGGACTTCTGCAGACTAATGCTGTGCAAACTCCTAGCCCACTGTCCTGATGAGGAAAGAAAATCGGGCAGAACAGCTCACTTCATGGCTTTTTAATGCAGAAGGTTATTGGGTTATATGCATTCATAGGCTCACCAAGTATGGCCCTTTTGATATTCTTATACCCCTCCCAGAAAATCACAGCACTACAAAGTACAGGAATCCTAAAGCACAGTAAGGAGAGAAAATCCTGCAACATGTATTTTTAGTAGCTTTAAATCTTCTTCACCAGAGCAAATTAAAGCAGTTAGATAGTCTTGTTACTGCTGCAGTGATAAATGGTAAAATATAAAGCTGTCCTCTAGAGAACGTCAGGACACAGGAATGTTATGCCCTGGGATTATTTTCATGCAACAGAAGAATCCTTGTTTGTCTACGAGAAAAACAACTTACACCACTGCACTTCATAATAAAGTTACCACAGCCTATAAAGATTTCATCTGGTCTACAGGCAGGACTAAATTTTAAACATATTTTACCTCAGTTGAAATTATTTTCTTTTAAATGTTTTATTTTGATTTCCTTTTCATTACTTTTTTTTTTTGGCCTCCTAATTTCTGTCCTATTTCAAAAACACAGTGCTAAATTGTTCTGAGAGCAAAGCTCCTAAATTTCACACAGAGGTTAATGGCGGTGACGTACTTTTTCATTTCAGCCAAGGTTTTGTAATGTGTGTGTGTGTATGCAGATGCTTTCTTCTTGCAATCCAAGAGCACTGCTAAGATGCTAATGCAACTAATTCAAAATTTGAAAATACCACAGTTCTGTTTTCTTATACATTATTAATATCTTCCATTTTTTCTCTTGTTTCTCATTCAGACACAGTTCCAGCTGGTGCCCAAAGCAGACCTGCAGCAATAAGAGGCTTTCCATGGATAGGAATGGACTAATCTAATCTCAGTGAGAACCTGCTTGTTGTGTCCCTAGATCTTCACAGCAAAATACATCATTATCTTATATTTTATATATTAAACACTGAACTCAATATAGAATTATTACCTGCCATCCTGCATTTTCTTAAGGTGTTCAACACCGAAGTATCTCAGCATTTCACCAAGATGCATTTTTTCACAGCTTCCTCAGGAGGCAAGGAGTCACGTACGGGGTGGAGTCTTGAAATGTATTGGCTGTGAGTAGAGTAGGGGATATCAGGGAAAATAGAATAATCTTTGCATTTATTTCTGTAGACAGAAAAAAAGTGAGTAGAAGTAACAACAATGTTTTTTCAGCTATGCTTTTTATATCATGGCTGATGCCGTAAGTTAGAAGTTATGATATCTATTAATACTATTTTAAAAATTGCCTGAAATAGGGTTTTCTTTGAAGATTGGTACAGTGCTGGATCTTTCTATAAGCTTTGTATATCTTTGCATATCTCCAAGGCTTTTCCAAAACTCTTAGTATTCAGTACATTCATTTAATATTTCCTATACATATACTATATGCTATTTACTATACAATAGAATGAGTAGTCTCCAGATATACTCATCTGTACACAGTTAAACTTCCCAAATATCCCATTGCTTCTTTAATTTCAATAGCTTTTTCCACATTTTCTTTTTAACTTAAGCAACATTTCCTTTTTAGCTTTTTGAAAAAGACTCAGGTTAGAAGGAATAACAAAGGCATAAAAGGAGTCACCAAAAATACATTTATTCTTGAAATTTGAAAAAATATCTGTATCTTTTTGCATGAAGAATGAGTGGTATAATATTCCTTGAACTCTGATATCCGGTGAAATCAAGGGTTATCACAAGCCAGGCTAGGGGGCTTGCTGGTAGTTGCTATCACCTTCCCATGCTTTCTTCTGCAGTGGAATAACTGCTGAGGCAACCCCTGTATTAAATATGTTAATTTCAGCCTTGTGCAATCACTTTGACCTGCAGGAGGTGAATCATTCAGCCATTTATCTGTTAATCAATTCTGACATCTTCCAAGAACAGGCATAATTAATCACACCTCCCTTGGTTTTGTGTTTTCATAAACAACATTGTTCTGCTGTCAGGATCTCTTGGTTCGATATAGTTGGGAGCATGCCACCTGTGATTCAAGACTGCTTTCTTTCATGACAAAACATCATGTTGATAAAATAACCCTTTTATTCTAATTTAATTGTACTATAGTTTTGTTTAAGATGACACCTATTTTGGCTTCTGTTGAAGAGTAATAAAATACACTAATTCTGTGGAATGAAAAAGCATCACAAATACTGACTCATTCGGCTGTATGACCTAACACTGGACACAGGAATAGATTTTGCCACACTGCTTAATCTTCCATTCATGTTTATTATCCTGTGGTTAGTTTGGATAATGGAGTCTACTAACTGTGCCTGTGCTTCAGTGTTATACATCATTGTTCTGGGAATGTTGATCTGCCTCTTCTTTTTATTCTAACTTCTGGTTCCAGAAAGCATTACCTGAGATTGTCCATGTATTTCTAGAGGCAGATATATTTCAGGTGGTTTTGGTGATTTTCCTAGCACTCTTTCTCCATATTTTCTGCCACATCCCATTAGATATATCCAGCTGCATTTTCAGAACATCACGTATTGTTTGATGTTCCATGAGGTATACAGATTCCATAATTTCCTCCCAGCATGTTACATTTCAGTACCCCGGGTCCATCTGATCTTAAAAGACTTATGTAAGTCCTCTCTTACAATGCACTACGTGGTAGCAAATCCTGAACAGAAGTGAGGATGGTGAGACATGATCAAACTGGCTCTCTCAAATGTCACTAATGGACTGTTTCAGTTGTCAAGCTGAATAGGTCTCAGACCTCTTAGCAACCAGTTTCCTGTATTCCACTGAAACAGACCACTTACACAATCTCTGCAGTGGCAAAGTCCACCATCAAAACTAATCTGGGTTAACGATTTCCTTACAACCTTCAGCACAAAAGGTCTTAAGACACTTCGCATGTCACAGGGTAAAAATACACACATGCAGACAGGACCTGTGCAACAGATGATGCTACCCATACCCAGACTTTCTTCACAGTAACCTCTTTACATGTCCGTGTAATGGGAAAAGCTGCAGGCTGATAATGCACCTGTGAATAAAAATAAGTATACAATAATCATCTCACCAACGTAATTGTCTAAGTCACATTGAGATCTTAGTCGCCAATATGGTGCCCTCTACATCTCTTGATACCTAAGCAAATTTGAAAATAAGTCTTCTAAGTTTCAAATTCTTCCTGCTCTAATTAATATGAGCCCAAGCTATTTCAGGATTTCCCCCCACTTTTCAAAAGAGAGCATACAGAGGTCATTTAAGTTGTTCACTTACCAAATCATTCCTGAAAAGCATGAGCAGTTAAGAAAATACAAATTCCCCAAATCCGTTTTATAAATTTACTGGATATGTACTGAAAATAATAGAGATAAAGAGAAAAATCGAACAGAGTAATTGTCAAACTAATCGGAGGGTTTCAATGTGGTGTTTAGTTGTTCTATGCTGAAGAAAATGCAACTTCAGAATACCAAAAAGAATGGTATAAACATCAACTGAACAGTTAAGCTATCTCCTAGCACCATGGAGCAATTGTAGCACAGTGATACGTTCTTCAAATTGTAGAACATCTTGGTTCATAAGTGAAAACACCTACATGTAGGTATGGCTAAGAAAAAGGATGTGAAATACAGAGCAGAAATCAATCACATGTGTTTTGAGTTTCACTCAAGGATCCAACAATTTTAGCCAATATTAGTTTTTAATGTTGAAAATTAGGACAAATAGCTGGATCCCAAAATAAAGTTATATTTTGCCCCTACTTTAAAATACCTGACAACCAGATACTTGAACAGAATGAAGGCCAGATACAAAAAAAGCACCAAGACAACCAGAAGAGAACAAGCACAGAAGTCTAAGATTCAAGAGATATCTAAATTAATAGGTATCACCTATGATTTTCTTTAAGCATCTGCCTCTCTATATGGCTACATTTGCCACAATATTCTCTTTGAACAAATCAAAACTTCTACTCACAGGAGAGTTCCTTCGTTGTTGAGCTAAGTGGAGTGGCACTTTCCACCCTGTCAGGTGAAGCTGATGCCCCTCTAATCCTGACCTGGAGCTGGGGAATCCTGGGCTCTGATCCCCAGGACTCCTTATCCCACTGGCACATAGGCAAGATCACTCATTGCAGAGCTTGATATTTAGGTTCCCTTCACTTTTCCTTTTCTAGTCTTCTTTCTTAGCCTGCTAAACTTCTTATTCTGCACTGCCTGGTTAAAATACTTTATTAGGAATACTGGCAACAGCCCAAGCCCTACAGAGCATTTAGTGCCAGAAGATACAACTTGGAATACTTATAAGGCTGAGGATATATTAAATCTAGGTCTGAGGATATATTAAATCTAGGTCTCCCATTTGCTGTTTAAAAGCTGTAAACATCAATAACTGCATTTTAAAAGAAAGAAGCAACTCCAGTTCGTTCTCTAAATAAATAGCTCTAGCTATGTACCTTCAGGTTTCAAGCCCCAGGCAAGGGAGAAATCTATCTGCAGCCTTGCCTCCATTACTTCATTTCCAGAGAAGATGGAATTTCAGAAATACCCCAGGCTTAACATTTCCCCTTTGCCTTGTTTCTAAGAATGTTCTCACTCAGTGGCTCCTAAATGTCTTCTCAGGCATGCAACTCCCTTCAGGCACTGCAGAAGGAGCTTAGGAACCCAATCCTAGATTTTGGATTCCTTTGTGATACTCAAAGGTGTCTAATTTAGAGGCTCCTTTCACTTTATCACATATTGTACATCTGATAGGTATATGCATCTAAAGATAGACTCTGTTGCCAGATATAATATAGACCCAAGTAAATCCTATTCTGTCTAAATAGCAATGGTGTATCAACTATGTTCACAAAAAAAGTGCAGTTTGGCAATTTAAATATTGAGCAATTTATTTACCAATGTAACACAAAGAGATCAGCTGCAGAAATAGATTATTCCTGTGCCCTTCGCCTGTAAACAATCTTAAAATAAAAATCAACTGCTTCAGGAAATGTGATACAGAGGAGACACAAATCCTGCAGAAATGCCTGAGAAAGCTATCCTTTTTCATTACATTCAGCCCATGGGTTGCAGGTAATGGAGACCGACCAGCTGCATCCATCACTTTGTGGTACAGGTCTGAATGATGGTGACTCATGAGATCTGACAAAAGGTCATTACAAAAGAAAGCATTGATTGTAACTTTAGCAAAAAAAAAAAAATTGAGAATAAGATCTATGTATGCAGACTCAAATGTGTGATTACTGCTAGTGAACTGTCCTGAATTTAGCATAGTGAATGCATGACTGGATAGATGTATAAATTGGAAGAAAACCACAGGGATTCAGGTCCTAATTCAAGCAGTATGTACAGTCGTCAAAAATTCCCATCAATTTCTTAGGGATTTAAAACCCTATGTAATTTTAAGGCTCTATGTTGCAGCAAATACCAGTTCCTAACTTCTGCATTGTTCCATCCAATACTGATAACATCTAATTAGATAACATCTAATTTGGCGTATCCTTAGATCTCCTACATTGCTGTCAATAGTAGTTATGTCTTAGCAGGAGTGGTAGTAAAGAAAAAAAATCATCATTTCTCCCAAATATATGTCTCTACAACAAATATGAGGAGGCTAATTCTAGTTTGTCTTTGAAATTTAAGCAACTTTCAGACCAACTAGCTATGGAAATAAGGTATTTGTGGTCATTCTGCAGGCATGTCCATCTGCAAACCCTTCCTTCTCCACAGTAACTTTTGAGACTGTTGACTGATTTCCATGCTAATTGATACAAAAATAATGATCTCAAAGGTAAGACACTATGTGTTTCAGGAAACAGGGAAGAAGGTAGAAAAGTTTATTAATGCTTTTCCTAAAAGAAAGGCTAAAACATGACCCTTCAAACATGACTACATACCTGGCATCAATATGTGATTTATAAATGTCTCATGAAAGGAACAAGACATGATACAAAGTCACAAAGCATGAGGCAGAAATCTGTGGAAAATCCACCAATTTCAAGATTTTCTCATTGAAAATTTAAGGTCTACTCCACTCTAATGCAAACTTCATATCTGAAATTAATTCTGAAAGTGAAAATGTAATTGAGCATAGTGGTTGTACTTCACAAATAGGTCTCCCATCAAGCAGATTCTATGTTACTCCTCTGAAAAATCAAATTGGTGTTTGCTTTCTGCTTACTTTGATAGTGGAGTAGGAACTCTACTATGTCTCTTGTGCAGCTAATATTAAAATAGTGCCATACACATACTGCTAATGCAGGCTGCAGACACATCCGGCAATGTATGTACCACCACTTACTTGCTGTCTTTTAACATTTATGTGGGATGAGTACACTGACAATTTTGGGGCAGAGCTTTCATAAAGACTGCACTCAAGTAAAAAAGGTGGCTGTATGAGCAATCGTATTTCAGCCAGAATTTTTTGTTTCTCCTACAATGCTTGCTGTTTAGTGGCATACTGGAAGTTAAATATCCAGTTAAGGAAGTTATTGTTGGCAATAATACAGAAATAACTACTACAATAGCTAATGCTTTCTAAGTACATACAGTAAATAGGAGTGAAAATGAGTACATTGATAACTACAGACAGCTTTGCCTGTAGGATCGAGCTTTCTACAGTAAAGAAATGGACAACCCACTTGCCATGCGCACAGAATCATCCTATGAGTTCAGTTTGCCCTCAGCTTCTGGACAGACACTTTCAAAAGTTGCAGTGTTATAGAATGATGACAGCAGCAGTGAAATCCCTATGGAAACCCATGGAGTTTGCTTGGGTAATGCAGAAAGCCCATTAATAGATGAAGCTTTTAATTTTCTGGAGAGGAACATGCAGAAGCAGTAAGCCCTCCACCCCTGGAAATGCTGAGTAAAAATTCTACCCTGGGATTTCTCCATTTATGAATATTGGCATCTGAGATTACTTCTCCAAGAAACAGCATTTCCTCTGTACGTGATTTACTCAAACTGGGAAGACTTTTTTATTAGTTTGCATTTTAATTTTTTTTCTCCTCAGGATAAATATCTGTCAGAGCACAGCAACACACAAAATAAGAGTTTTCATCACGTAAATTCACCTTTTTACTCTGTATACTTGAATTGGTCCTTTAGGTCTAGTAACACATTTGGGAAGAAATGAAGGGGTAAAGCAAAAAAAATCAAGAAAGTTGAGGCTGTAACTGTGTAAAGCTGTGCATCTTCTGTAATTATTTACCCCTACGTAATAGTGACATAAACAACCTGTTCCTTGGAAATTTCTATCCATTCATATGATAACAACATTTTTCACTCAGTTTGCCAAAACTTTTACCAGAAAATATTGTGTAAGGCTAAAGACTGAAAAAAAAACCAGATTCCCTTTGCAATTCTGCCACAAACTTTGTGGATAATCCTAAGAAGTAGTTTAACTTTTCCCATTTACCCATCAATGAAATATGAATATAATTGTTTTCATAAATGCTAGCACGGCTGAACATTTGTTTGCTCATATATGGGCAGTACTTGTATTCTTTGGATGGAAAGAACAGAGCAAGAGTTAAAATATCATTACTGCATAATAGCAGGAAAACTGCTAACTGATGTGCGAAACCTGATACTTCAAAGGTCTACAACTAGGTAGAAAATTTGTGCCTGAATTGTCATGTCCAAGTCAGAAACCTCATTTACTATATTGTCTCCTATGCTTTTGTAATCTCTTAGACTTCTGACTCATCTTGTTTTATTTGTAGTACTTTTTTTTTTTTTTTTAATTTAGAGGCCTAAATTATGACCCCAGAACTTGGGCCAGGCAGCTCCCTGATATGCAAAGGTACAGCTGGAAGGGAGATTCAGGCACCCAAGGTCATCACCTACATCCTGATAGAGGCAGAGTGCCCATTCACAGTAAGTGGATGGGAGAAACTGGGTAACAGCAAATCTTTTAACCACAGCTGCCTTCTGATCTGCTTCTGAGAGTTAGTTTAGCCAAAACAGTTCTGTAGCATCCAGTTCTCTGTCGCTTTTAGTTAAACACAAATATGGATTTTCTGTGGTTAAAATTTGGGTAGGCTATTAACAGAAGCAGATGTGTAATTTGTGCAGCAGTACCTTGAATTTACATCAGAAGTACGTGGACTGTGCATGCCTAATGAATAACTGCAACAATAATGTTGTATCTGACCATACAGTTGATTTGTGTACTCTGGTGGTTGTGCTTTCAAACTAAGCATGCTAATGAAAGGATGGGCTATGAAATCACATGCAAACAATATGTTACAATTTGGCTCAGAAGGTAAGCATGCATGCAAGTACACTATTATAAAAGCATTATTAGAAAATATGGGTGATAATTCTTGTGTAAGCATACATATATAAATTCCCTGCTTTAAGATGTGTAGGATGAGTAATCAGACAGTATTTTTCTGGATGATTGTTGCATTATGGATTGATATTACATCATCACTGCTCCCACTCAGTAGCAAGAGTTGACGGTGTTTACCACTGGAATGAATAGGAAGTTGGGTTTTTTTTAAATACTTACCATAGGTGGTTTGCTATACATGGCACTACCTATCACAATTTAAAAATTTGAACACTATGAAAGTAACCAAAACACAAAAAATATGTCTAAGTAGTTCATAAAAAGCTTGTCATTTCTTTAACATACAATGATATGTTTAATGAAGAATACTTTGAAAGAATGGTGGATCAATTCTCCCCACTTACCTTGCAGCGATATAATGATTCCCAGGGTATATGCAATAGAATACCTACTCTAATCAAAATAAGCCATTAAATGTATCTCCCTGTTCCAAAGCAACAGCAATTACTAATTCTAAGTTATTCAAAACAGTTTTCTCTGAATTATTCTTTTAAAAAATGTTCTCAGAAGGAAATTCCATGATCCCTACTAAGTAGTACATTCTATTGCTTAGAAAACATTTGTTACTCTCTAGCTGGACTTCTGCTAGTCTACACATAAATAAAGCTATTTGTTTATATTGAGTCGGAACACACCTTTTTGGCAATTCTAACCCATTTTTGTATCTTACCTCTGGTGGATTTGCAGAACAACTTATTTCCTTTCAACATGTAAAAAGTTTCTACAAACTTTGCAGGACGTTAGAATATGAGAGATTTTGCCTATGGTTCACTGGTTGCCCCAGTGAAGCTCTTGCTCCCACCTCCGCAGTCCTCAGCAGTTCTCATCCTGCCTCTAACCCCCATGTCCTCCATACTCCACCAGTTTCCAAGTATGCAGGGTACCACATGTTGATGCTAAGACCTTGGCTCCTTTATGAATCATTTACAAGTGCCATAGCTCTTCTGTGGCTTAGCTCTGAGCCCAGTGTGTGAAACAACTACTCTTCTGCTCCCCCTTACTATGGCTCTGAGTCTTGCCACAGTTTTCTCATCTCAAGACTGAAAAGCCCCAGTGCATATTTTTCCTTTGTGTTAAAAATCAGATTAATCCTGCTTCTCTCTACTGATCTTTTTCACTAGTCCACAGCTTTCCTGCAATGGGGTGGCTAAAACCAGAGCAGACACTTCAGGTGAGATCCAATACAGGAGAGGAAAAAAAAAAAAAATTCATGCGTCTTAAAGTGATGAGAGATGGTGGTACATCCCAGGTTAACGTACACATTTTTGCAAGAGCTTGGCTGGTTTTGACTGACATTCAGTATGGGACCCCCTAAAACCCTCCTTCTGCTGGGCTGCAATCTCTTCTGTCACTTCCAACAGCATAAGGGCAGCATGATTAACCATGACACAGAAGACAACCAGCAACCCTATGGAAGACAGGCTTTTAGTATGAAGTCACGTCCAGCAGTCACTTTTTCTGTGATGCCCACAAGTAATGTATTAAGTATAAATTGTAAAATATTTACACAGCATTTTTTTTTTCTGAATCTCTTTGTAGTTTTTTATTTTAACTTTTGAAAGAGATTTTTTGCCCTCCAAAACACTGAGCACTGGCTCAAGTTAACATCGAAACAAAATTGTTTCAGAGCGTCCTAAATCTAGAAACATAATCGATTTGAAGACACAAAGGACTATTATTGGAAGGCTAAACCCATGATCACTGATACTTATACATGTACTGTTTTCCATTTCTAAGACACTATGCAAATGCCAAGCTATAGGCAGAGCTTCCAGAATTCTTAATTACGCTGAAGACAACTGCAAGGTTCACTGTTTCTGAAGGTATCTAAATAGGATCAAGAAAATAACCAGAAAATACTGCGCTATGTTGATCAGCCTGCATCTGCTTTTTTAAAAATGTTTTTATAATTTAAAATAAACTTTAGAAAGATTGGGGGTTTAGCATACCTTGGCTTTTGTCAGTTGTATCAGTATTACATTTCAGTTTCTGTGTTATTATAACACAGAATCAGTAAACCTGTACAATAGACAACAGAAAACTTCAGAACACAAAGCCTGAGAGTTACTCCACAGTGAAGATAAAATTTACCTAGAAGTCAAATTAAATACTTCTGAGATCTAATAGGCAACCTAGATGGTATACCAAACATTGGTGACATAATAAATAAGTAAGAAGAGGAAGGATAGCTGATAGAAGTGAGGTCAGAACTGAACGGAAAAAAAGGAAATGAAATGTGTACATATCCACTGAAAAATTAAGTAGGCCAATAGCTTTGAGATAGTTGAATAACTAATGTATCCTCCACTCTTTTCACTAGAGCTATTTTTTATTATTTATTGAAAACTAAATTCCTAATGTTAACTTGTATAAAAATTTATAGCTTTTCAGTTTAGAGAATTATTTGACTTATCAGGATCATTAAACTAAAAGAAAAAATGAAATATGTTTAAAAATGTAAATTATATATGCTGTTACTGATTCTAATCACTGGGGTTTTTTTTTATTTAGCTCAAATATTATAGTAAAAGTTCCCTTATTAAAAACACAGAGGAAAAATGTGATCTCCTATTTACTAGAAAAAAATTGCAAGTGAATTCTTGTCATACTGAATGCACTGTATTTAAAATAATCTGTTTTCTGTTTGATTTTTAGTCTTGAAATAGGCCTACCACACTTATTTATATCAGAATGTTGAGATTCTGCTCAGAGTTTTATTGACCTGGTAATTAATTTGCCTGATGTTGTAAACCATTAGTTTATGATCTTTTTTGACAATAGAGTACAATATGCCCAGGAATCCTTAGTGAGATAGAGATACCATTTAAAGCAATTATATCACACCGATTTCAGTGGCATTTCGATGGCTTGAATAAAGCTGCTGTGAGAGTTTTGCAAATATTCAAAATTCTGATCTTCTCCTAATACTAGAAGAAACAAAGAAATGTAGACATTTTCTTTACATGTTTCTAAATTGACATCCATCATAAACAACTCCTTACACGTGTATTGAAATATATTTTATATCATCACCATTTGCTTCAGGGGTTATTCTTCAGTCTTCCCTCTAATTAACATCATAGACCTCATCTAGTCTGTAATCTTTGCCAGTTTTTAACATTTTTTTTTTCTGTGTGGCATATTTCCTCAAACAGTGTCTTTTAATGTGCCAAATTCATCCAAAGTAGAGCATGGCTACTACGAAGACAAATTGTGATTTGTGGAAGTAGTCGCTATCTGTACTACAGAATGGAGATGCAGGCAGATGAGGAAAGCAACTGCAGCTACAAATTAAAGGGATTTGAGCCTCTGTGGCAAATTCTTAGTGTGTGGCAGAGCTGACTTGTGCCAACAGAGACATAAGAAAAATATTGGGAGAGTCTATTGCATGTCAGGAGATACAAAGAAGACCCTTACACAAATGCTGGAGAGATAGTGGCCAGGGAGGTGGCAGCTGTAATTTGGTGACCTGTTCTGAAGGGATCCTGATTTCTGTCCACGTTTCTTCTTTCCCAGCAGGACATAGGTGGAAGCATGTCTATTATCTCTGCCAGCTTCTGCTCCCTGGCCTTCTCAGTGAACACTGCAAGGAGGATTCATCTATTTCTTCGCAGTATTGTCTACCCTTATGTCAATAAATTATCCTTATCTGTTAGAGTTCCTGTCGTCTCCTTTGCTGACCTTTTGTTCTCTATTTACTTGAAACATTTCGTATCATTTATCTGAACCTCTGGTGCAATCTTCCTGTCATTCTCTGCCTTTGCTTCCCTCTCTTTTATTTCACAGTGGCTTAACTTCATTTTGTAATATTTCCAGTCCTTTACACAGTTTTTGGTTTAGAGCTTTTGAATCACTCTCTTGTATTGAGAACTTATTGTAGCTCTTTCTATATTGACCTTTCTGGCCTTTTCATTTTCTTCTTTTTTAAAGCCAGGAGAAAAAAAAAAAAAAGATAATTTATTACTACACAGCTAATGTTCTATTTACAGGTAGCAGCCAATTTGCGAAAGCATAACTGTTGCATGAACCACCTTTCTTTTCTTTTCTTTTTTTTTTTCTTACAGCTTTTCTTCATTCCAGAACTCAGGGAAACTTGATGGTTGTTACATCCAAAATTTGTTGATGATCATATATAAATATGTGATCCTTCCTAAGTTATGAACCATCAGTGCAGTGTTAGACCACAGTAGGAGACGTTTCCCAAAATTTCAGGGACGATCCTGGAGTTCATTATCTCTTCATTCTTTTTGCTTCTTTCTCTTGATCATCTCCACTATACTCTGTCCACTGATTACACTCTTACTAAGGTAGTCCAATATTAACATGCTTTCTCCATTTGGCTACACTCAAAATATCTTTGAACAATGGGAAATAAATTTATTTATTTGATGTGAAGTTTGAGGAAGGGAGTTTTCCCCTTTATCTCCGCTTTGCTGTCAGAAACAAGACTTCCCAGATATAGGTGATTCTTGCTAGTATAAGTCTGCAAACATTTTCACTCAGTTCACTCTACATGAAGTTCAGACTTTCAGCTATCACAGCACTGGCTTTCTTCAGCTCTTACAGGAGCCTTACACAAGTGTATACTCAGTATTCACAGGACTCATTAAATAACATGTCACCTTAATATATTTAAAATAAAATTCTTATGCCCATTGTCTTTAAAAATGTGTATGGATGCATATAATTAGTGTAATTAGTTAGACTTAGAGCTTCAGGTCTTTGACAGCCCCTTGTTAATTTTACCTTAGTGTTTCTAAACTATGACTAGAGGTATTTTTTTCTTGAGACATATATAAAATGTCAGCAAAAATGCCAAACTGATATATTCAGAGATTTATCAGCAATGCCTTGTAGTAGTTACAGTCTTGGCACCCTTATTTTCTTGGTTTCTTCTGTTTCTTAATCCTCTTCAATATCTGTGTTTGCTTCTTTTTACTTAAAGTGTATAATCATTTTCAGTGGCAAACAGGCAAATCAATTTCTTCAAAAAAAAGTTTTTCTTTTCAGAAACTGTTTCTGTGGGTTGGGTTTTTTTGTTACAAAGCAGCTACATAAACATGTGGTATATAGACATGAATATGACATTAATGAAAACACCGTATTGCAATGCCCAAGCTATCACGCAGCCAGAGACTCTTTAAACGGCCTGTCATTGCTCATTATGTGGGGCTAGAACCTCAGCACTGGTAATAGCCCATCATAATTCAGAGAAGCACGTAAACACTGCACGTGACACAAGCCAAGCTGGCCTTTTACATTTCCTATAAAACAAGCTGAAGCACCCTTTTTCATGGTTCCCTACAATGCCTATAGATATTAATATGAAATATCTGAAAGAGAAAAAACCCTACCCCCTCAAAATCTGCATTCTTATTTCTTCAGAACACAACTTCCCTCTTGTTAATTTTTGTTTCTCTCAGGATTCTGTCAAGCTTTAAAGCTATCCTGCCATTTTGACACTGTTTTTCGCTCGTGCTTGTTCAGAAGATTGCATATATATCTGAGGTCTGTAATTGCCCTAATTTGATGCTTTGTACTGTTTCAAACTCTTTCAGCATTTAAGTTTTTGCACTTCTGCATTGTTTTGTGTTGCAAATTGCAAATTTTCTGGATTTCATAATACATGTTATTGCATCTTGCTTTTACTATATTCTCAATGCATATGCTTAGCATTTGGGCTTCCTCCTACATTACATCATGAAATTTTTTCCCCATGTGACGGGTTTTGTTCTTTGCTCCTTCATGGCCGTTGCACAGATTGCTATAAGGAACTGCACCTGCTGAATTACCAAAAAGTTTCGAGCTTTTGTTCAATGACCAGATCCATATTTTGACTTTGCTTTGGAGTATGCAAATGTATCTGAAATGTGAAACCTCTCCTTCATATGCCCTATCTTAAAAGCTGGAGTCATTATTTCAGCTATCAGTCCCCGATCTGAACTCCTCAGTTTCTACCTCTTTGCCTGAATACCATGCCCCCCCAACCACACCCCCAAAACCCACCAAGTTTTTAAGCATTGCTTCACTAAATCTTGCCAAAGGCATAAGGCTAGGTGCTTCTCAGCAATTCTAAGCATACTGTGATAGAAAGGCTCTACACAGAGCATAAAAGAAAATTCCAAAGAAAGAAAAAGAGTTTAAAATAAACTTTCTGGTGAGATTTCCTTTCCTTTGGAGTGATTTCATCTTTCTTTTGGTTGGGTACATCTCTAATCTTAACTGTTAAAAAACCTACCTTTTCCTCTCATGTTAAAATATCTTACTTTTTTAGTTCTTTCCTTGTTCTTCATTTATCACACACCTTTTTGTTTCATTGCTAATAAGTGTCCACTCTTTTCATGTCTTCCTACTAGCTTCAAATAAGTTTTATGCTTGTTCTGTCATTTTAATCCATAGCTCTACCTTGTGAATAGGCAGTCAGTAGAATCCATTTATTAACTATTGACTCTAGACTGATAGATACTTGGTTCAGTCCTGCTCAGCTACCATGACTCTCTAAACATGAATTCCATAATCTGAGAATTGTCATTATTACAGCTTTGTAATAGTGACCAGAAGCTGAGCAGAGAGATTTCCCAGATAGTAACAAAAAAATTGGGGAGAGTTCAAAACTAATGGGTGTACACTAATTTCCTTTCCAAACTATTGCATACAGAGACACTAATAGAAGGAAAGTCCTTCATATCCTGAAGCATGTGTTAATATTTTGAAACAAGAGAAGCAGCAGCATCCAATTACACTGTGTTTCAGGGATCACTTGTCCTGTGTTCTGAAACCTTCAGCTTAGTTGTACAAAGGATGGCATTTCATTTCCTTGCTATCAGAGTGTTAGGTATTGGTTCTCTAATTAAGCAGTCCCCTTCTAATAAAAAATTAAATTAGCAAGTGTGAATTGTTAAAGTTAGCTGTACAAATTGTCTCTGTAAAATCATAGAGAAATTAACAATTGCATACTACACACTTTGCCTCATGTCAGTAGTTTACAGAAAATTATCTGGAAATGTAATTAATTACAGTAAATGATCATATTTTGAGAGGATCATCTGAATATTAAAGAGAAAGGCATGTTCACAGCACAGTACTTATTTTTACTAATGTCTTCCTTAAGACTTACTCTTGTAATGCATTTTTTAAAATCAGTTTTCATTAAAGTTCTAGTTCTTTATACTCAGTTTTATGATATGCATGTATTTTAAACTACCCTTAAGTCCATTGTTTCCTGTCAAATTGTCTCATTACAGTCAATGCCAGTTTTGTCTTTTGCATTTTAATAAAATAATGATACCAATTTTGCTGCAAGGAAAATGAAAGAAAGTGATGGAATAAAGAAAGAACATTTGCTTGCTTTGCTTAGAAGAATCACTAAATTGTCATTTTAGGCATAAGCTACTTTAGGAGAAATAAATAAAAACACTGATCAATAGTTCTAGGTAATTACATATGAATTCTTAGCATCTATTTTTAGGAGACCATGCTAGAAGGTTGAGTGTAGCTGGCAAGGCAAGAGGAACTATCCTAAGAAACTCGAAAGAAATAGACTTTTCTGTACATTTCCCAAGTATTTGCTTTTATTTCAAATATAGTGTTGCAAAACACTAACGAGAATTGCACTTAATATTGCACAATTTAAGTTTATTTGCCCCAACCTCTCATTGAGCTGGGACATCATCCTAAATCTATCGTGCCATATGGCCAGGCAAATGACCAGATCATTTATGTGTTTGCCAAGCTGTCACAAACCTCTATTTGTGCAGTATAAAGTACAAACTGAAAAAGACTGAGAACTCATTACTTTTTAAAAAGGCACCAGAGAAGAATGCTAACATGTCCATCACATTACGGCATGATAGAGTTGTATACATTAGTGGAAGTCAATCTAATAAGAAGCAAAAAATACACTTCTTCTCCCTGGAGCTGCTCACTGGTCTACCTTTGTTTAGTTTGAAACCCAGCTCTCCTCCCAGCTCCCTGCTTCCAGTTCCCTTTTATGTTCCCTAAATTCTCAAAAGGAATTAAGAGTTGGCATTTATTTACTCTGTAGCCCTGTTGAACAGTGATGAACTATATCAGACTGAAAAGAGACAACTATTCATTGTCTTGAATACTGACTATTGAATATTTGATGTCTTGAATAAATTCCTTGAATAGGGAATAAAGCAGTAAGCTGCACCAATCTGTTGTTTTTGTCAGGGGGAAAGCTAATATATGTCAAGCAAACTGAAACATTGTACATTTTATTCTCCAACTTCACATATAAGAGGTCATTCAGGATTCCACCAAAACATGCATTAGGGTTTGCCATCAGTAGAGATACACAGTTTTAAGAAGGAATCTTTTATTGGCTATTTATCTTACCTTGCTATGTCTCCAAATAAGCATGTGTTTTATGCAGTCTAACCTTAATCGGGATTTTTACTTAAAGGAAAATCACTATGACCTTTGAAAACAATTTTCTGGTGTTCTTCAGGTATTCGATTTTAAAAGTAGTAAAGCCAGGAGAGGGAAATAGCTGCTATGCTCATACCCAGAAATTACACTGAAGGGTTAGAGAAATTAGACATCTTGTTTTGCACCAATTACTGTGTTAAAGAAATTGTTGCTTCACACAGTCTAGGGAACAGCAAGGCACCAAAAAGAGGATAAGCTACACAGACTAGAACCACCGATCCATTCTGGAACAACATTCAGAACTGAACTTTGGGAGAAAAGGCAGTGAATAGAACTGTTGGGATAAATATATAAAGTTCTTGCATTTTTGCATCTGAGAAAAGCAAATGTGTACTGTATCATGTGTGTTGTAGTCTGAAGATCAGGAAAATGGAGGCTTTAGGGTAGGTAGAAGCAACAGTAAAAGTGGGAGGCATTGGCAGGGTGGTGGATTGTGCAGAAAGACAATGGAGAGTAGTCTCAGTAAAAAGAAGGATGCTCAGCAAAGCAGCTTTAACAAACCGAGGTCAAAAGTTAAATTCTTTGAAGGACAAAGTGGCTTTTTAAAACAGGTAATTTAAAACTGACCAGCATTCCCATTATGTTCATATTGAAATTGTTCATAAGTTCCCAGAAAAGTCTGTTTGTTCCTCATATCTGTGAAAGGGATAATTTCTTGAGCTAGTGTCAGCAAAAACAGTGGAAAGGGAATTTTTTTGTGTCCTGTAAAACATACGAGTGATAGGGGGGAAAAAAAAGATACATTTAGCTCAACAATACCCTCTGCTATCTAAGCATTGAACAAATATTTATGAAATCATATGAGTGTAAACTTTTGTTATTAAAAAATATTTATTATTCTTAATCCAAAACAGGCTTCACTGCACAAGTTTAGGGACACTACTGGAGCGCTAATGAGCTTCCAGATAGATTCCAATACCTCTGTGAAAGAGCTTTGAAGAGCTTTCTGCTGGAAGTTCATTCTGGTTGTTACCATGCAAACAAGCACACCACATCTTGTGAGTCATCCGATACAAATAAAACTTCGATTGTAATGTAAACAATTTTCTACATCTGTTTATTTAGCCCAAATGGCTTTATTGCTGCTGTACCCAGAATACTGAAAATCTTTTGTGCCATCAGTGTCCTTTGCTCATAGCACATGGGATTGAAGGTACCTTCTGCACAGTTCTCTTCAGAATTAAAGCAGGTCTCACATCAGGATTCCTTGGATGACTGTTTTGCACATGGAATGAACTTAAAGACAGCAAAGCTAAAACAGTTTTCTGCTAATTTTTATTCTATCATTGTAAAGGAAAGAGTAGGTATTTTTCAAATGAAAAAGAAACTGGGTAAACTGAATATTTTCTTACTCTCAAGAAATGGCAAGAAAGGATCCTAAAACCAGGGAATGAAAAGAAAAATATTCTAACAAGCTTTTTTAAAAACATCAGAAACACAGAAATTAATGCCACATTGACAGCATGGAATATTTTTAAACAACTTTCATGGCTGCTGCTGTGTTAACTTCTTGTATGTTCTTGACTTAAGTGTAGGGTTGAGAATTTTTGTGAGGTTAAAAATTGAGGTACCTCATTATGATGTTAAATTTTAATAAAGTCCATCCTCCAGTCTAAGCAATTCTATCACACTTTTACTTAATTGCTGTAACTGCTTAATATTACCATGCATTATTTTGATTTTGTAGTCATGGAATAATTAGAAATACTGATGCTATGAAACCAAATTGTGATGAAACACTTTTTACGGGATTTGTCTGCATGCTTTTTAAATATAGTATAAATCATAGCTGTAAACGTCTGTCTTGGATGTATAGAATGTCACAGGATATTCCTTATTAAGAATACAGAGCTGCCTCTCAAGCAAATAGGCACTTACAAATCAGGTTAAGGCAAGAAGTTTTGCAAAGAACTCAATAGACAGTGTATTTGTCTAATAATCTCCAATAATACTATGCTTGTGGGCAGGATTACGAATTGTGAGGAAAAAAACAACAACAAAAAACAGATGAAGGGTTGGAAAAGAAGATAAAACATGACAACAATGGCACTGGTCCTTTCAATTCATTTCACTGAGATTTCTGCATTTACACGAAGTTCTTTCCCTTAATATATTCTTTTATACATATGTATACTTGATTTCATTATGTTTCTCTTGACTGTGGCATAAGAAAACCTTTCAGAAAAAGGAGGTTTACTTTCTCAGTATGGAATATTGTAATTCAGGCAATATTTTGTCCATGGTTTTGCTTACATTTTGCCTATTTTCCCTCAATAGCTGAATCTTTGCTTCAGCACTAATTGTCAAATGATAGTATATAAACTATAAAACAACTACATTGTACATATTAATATGTTGAGTTGATGATGATTATAAAGATTTTATGTTTATAAAATACAGCTCAGCACTAACAGATAATTATTACAGAATGAGCCAACACTAGGGATCAGCATTTGTTTTTCAATATAAACATCTGCACTCTAAAGCAAAAATGATGGTCCTTACAATATTTCATTGTATTAATAGAGAAACAGCAGTTTTAATTTGGTCAGATTCTTCAGTACACAGAGGTCAGCCTGTTCATCAGTTCATGTAATTCACTACTGTGTCTCAGTGTAATATGACTACTTAAATCCAAATTAAACCCCAAACCCAAACCAGGAAATCAAAAAGAAATTATATCTGGTCTGCCTCCAATTGAATATTTTCAAAAGCAGAACAATATTGCAGTAAATATTACTGAAAGTGGTTTTGTTTTAAAATATATTGTGTGAATAGATGTTTTGAATACCATTTGCAATTATTTAAGATACCTCCTTTTTATAAGATATATCTCTTATTCCATACATTTTGGTTCATTCCATATCCATTCCACTGAATTAAAAAATGCCTTTGTGTAAGTCAGCTGCATATTGCTGTTGAGATTTTGTCAAGCCTGTTAGAAACAATATATATGCAGAATCATGCAAACTACGAGAGGATGCTTCATCCAGCAGTGTCCATTCTTATTATTTACCATTGGTGAACACCTGCATGCGTAACTTTTGGTTTGGGGGGAAGTTTGGAAAATGTCTGTGTGCTTGACAATTAGGCATGGCCAGTCACTTTACTATGACAAGGTCCATTGGCGCTGGTAGAGGCTGGAACTGAATTTGTAGAAGAAGCAATGGGAGCTTTGTTTCCCCTCTTTAAGGGCATTGCTATATTTTATACATATGTTTTAGATGCTACTACACAAGCTCACATTTTAATGGAGAGACACAGCAAGAGACAGGCTAGTTACCTTACTTCTAATGGCTCCATCAAGTGGCCCACATGCTCCATTACAGCCAAGTACGTTTGCCATTGAACTAGTACCTAGCTTCCTAGCCAACTAAATTAAATATCAATAAAGTTGAACAGAAAAATGTTGCTCAGTGACACCAGTTGGATGTACTTGGAACAGATCAGAATGACTTGACAAAAACATTTTGTCTTTTTCTATGTTCTAAAACAAGCAGCTTTTGCAGAGCAAATTAGATGTCATGAAAGCCTTTTTATTACCATTAACATATTCTGAGTACAAAAGGAAAGCTTACTCATTGGTAGCCCTTACATTTCTCTACTCGTGGGTAGCTTTGGGGTATATGATTAAACAAGATTTTTTAAAATAAGAGTTGTCATCTTTGGTATTATTTGTGTCTCCTAACTTTTGATGGTTACAACACAGGCATCTCTCCCATTTTAAATGCTAGCTCTAAGATAAGAAGAACAGTGACCTAAAAGTGCTTGTTTCTCTGCACTGATTATGAAGAGGACCTAAGGGCAACTAGCTAAGATAGACACATCTATACTGTATACGGTTACAGTTAGTCAGACAAACTGCACATCTTTTCTCTATCAAGGGGCTTGGAAGTATTCCAGGGACATGACAATTATTGCATATTCATAGCCTTTAGATTCAGAGAGCTATCTCTTTGAAAAACCCCCAGGCTGAGATTTTGTTGAGGTATCAGATTCTTATCTTCTAGGCCTCCTGCACTATAACTAGGAAAAGCAAGTAAATTTACTTATGAAAGATGGACCATTTTTACACCCTCTGAATCCTTCTTTAAAACATGCTTTACAGAGCTTAATTTCATTTAGCAAGCAGGTTTTATGAGCAGTGACTTGTGAGGAAATGCCATCAAAATTAAAACCGTACTTCAGCAATTTAATCTCCATATCACAGCCAGGATTCTCCATATGCTGTAACAGCAAACAAGTGTGCTGGTCTAGGAACTGTGGACTAGACCCTCTTGGGAGAGCTAGATTTTAAATATTTAGATATCCCATGCTTTCTTAACCATCTCAATAACTCTATTAGAGGTCAAATAAAAATGATGATGTCCAGAAATAGGACAAAATATTGTTAACTCCAGCAACCTGGACTAACATTAAGAATCCCCCCACCCTTTTTTTTTTTTATAATGTATTACAATTTTGACGAGTAATCTGGCATATGTTTAAGACAATATAGTGACTGAGACTGGAGATCCTTTACTATTGTTTAAAAGCATCATCGCTCACTTCTTCTGGGTTGGAAGCCTGTCAGCTTGACCTCAGTAACAGGGAAGATTATGGAACAGTTCATCTTGTGTGTGCCCACATGGCATGTGCAGGACAAACAGTGGATCAGGCCCAGTCAGCATGGGTTAATGAAAGGCAGGTCCTGTTTGACGAACCTGATCTCCTTCTATGACCAGGTGACCCGCCTAGTGGATGAGGGAAAGGCTGTGGATGTTATCTACCTGGACTTCAGCAAGGCCTTTGACACTGTCTCTCATGGCATACTCCTTGAGAAGCTGGCAGCTCATGGCTTAGACAAGTGCACTCTTCACTGGGTGAAAAACTGGCTGGATGTTGTGGTGAATGGAGTTAAATCCAGTTGGCGGCGGGTCACAAGTGGTGCTCCCCAGGGCTCAGTATTAGGGCCAGTTCTGTTTAATATCTTTATCAATGATCTGGATGAGGGGATCGAGTGGACCATCAGCAAGTTTGCAGATGACACCAAGTTGGGAGGGAGTGTTGATCTGCTGGAGGGCAGGAAGGCTCTACAGAGGGATCTGGACAGGCTGGATGGGTGGACTGAGGCCAGCTGTATGAAGTTCAACAAGGCCAAGTGCCGGGTCCTGCACTTCGGTCACGGCAACCCCATGCAGCGCTACAGGCTTGG
>JANHGO010000033.1:158789-184610 GCA_024606505.1 Aquila spilogaster | reverse complement strand
GGAGGTTTAGGTTGGATATTAGGAAAAATTTCTTTACTGAAAGGGTTGTCAGGTATTGGAACAGGCTGCCCAGGGAAATGGTTGAGTCACCATCCCTGGAGGTATTCAAAAAGCGTGTAGATAAGGCACTTCAGAACATGGATTAGTGGGCATGGTTGATGGTTGGACTCTATGATCTTGAAGGTCTTTTCCGACCTAAATGATTCTATGATTCTTTTATTTTTTCTTTACTTATGTATTAACACAACAGCATCAGCCAATTAACTTTTCAGTATCCATTCTCTTTTTCTGGATCAGGTGTAACACTGGATCCTGCCCAGTGAAATCAGAAATATTAGGTTTTTTGTGTATAAGAATTTAATAAGTCCCTTGAGGATGAATATCCAAAAACATCCAGATATGAATTTCCAATTGTCATCTGGGTATTCAACTGTGGAAAAACCAGCAGTTTGTTCCCTGTAACACTCACAGATCGGACCCCCGCAGTTTTGGCTATTCTGCATGTACACAGAGAGGATTAGGGTTCCTACTGGAACCTGTTTCAAGAAAGGAAGGATAACAGCCATGTGACACATTATTTTGATGGTAAAAAGGGTTGGACATATGCCTTAAAGCTACTTAGAAGCCTAAACATGCAAATAGTCACAGGAATTTTTAAAAAGAGCCAAGGCATCTAAATTCTTACATCATGAGTCATATAAATGAGGCATATTTTAGCATGTGAACTATTCAGACCTAAATCTGCAAATTGAGAGATTACAGAGTCATAGAGACATAGAGTAATTCAGGTTGGAAGGGACATCTGGAGATCATCTGTCTGGTCCAACCCACTGTTCAGCTTAGATCAGGCTGCTCAGGGCCTTGTCAATTTTTTAATATCCCCAACAATGAAAAGTCCACAGCTTCTCTTGACAACCTCTTTTAGTGTTTCACTACCCTGTTCTGAAGTTTTTTTCCCCAATATCTATTCAAAATTTCCCATGTTGTAACTTTTGTCCTTGAGCATTCCCTCCTATTAAGTACCTGAAGGCAGCAACATCTCCCCTTTGCCTTCTCTTTCTAAGAATGAACAAATCCATCTCTCTCAGCCTCTCCTTGTATGTCACATACCTTCAAACATCCTAATCATCTCGGTGGTCCTCCACTGGGGAACACAAAACTGGACACAACACTCCAGATGAAGCCGACAAGAGCTGAATAGAAAGGAATAATGACTTCCCCCAACCCGCTACCTACACTCCTGCTCCCACAGCTCAGTATGCAGTCGGTTTTCTTTGGTGCAAGGGCACAACTGTCTGCTCATGTCCATCTTGGTTTCCACCAGGACCCCCAAGGCTTTTTCTGCTGATCTGCTTTCCAGGCAGTCAGCCCCCAGCCTGCCCTGGTGTTTGGGCTTATTCCTCCCCAGGTGCAGGACTTTGCATTTGCTTTTTCTGAACCTCATGAGTCCTGTCAGCCCGTTTCTCCAGCCTGTTGAAATCTCTCTGAATAGCAATCCTGCACTGCAGTATATTGACCACTTTCTTACCTACACGTCCCCAAATTTGAGGGACAAACACTTAAAATGTATGTATCTGACTCCATCACGACGACTCCAAGCACCAGAGCTAGATATTTCTACTGCTGAAAGAGAGACTAACTGACAACTAACTGAAATTTAGAGTAAGGGCACAACAGGAAACACCAAAACCCCACACATTTCACTTGGATCTCTTCCTTCCAGAGTTTAGGTTCAATAGCTGCGTTGTGATCCAGGATAAGTGGTCTCTTAAGGACAGTTCCAATAAAGTAGTAGTAATCTTTCCAAAAAAACCCCCACAGATGGTGGGTTTTTTGCCTAGCAGCCTAACACTTACAGCACTGGGACAAGCAAAAAAATGGGAAGCACAACTTTGAAACACTTCCTCACCTGAGGAGGGTCCAACCCCACATCTCTAAACTTCCAGGAGAGTCTCATAATCCTCAGGCTTAAATCCAGAATGAGGAAAAAAATATTCCTGACTTCCCCTTGTAAAAGACCTACTTGTTTGCTACAAATGAAAGCATTTCATAAGACAGGAAAAAATGTAATGTAGGTACAAGAAGGAGCTAAATAAAGCAGTTAGGTACTCACCTCAGTTTGTGGTTTTACTCAGTGCTCTCTGGACAAAGAGTAAGCATGTATTTTACAGTAAACAGTCACTGGATAAAGGCATGAGAACTTAATTTCAAAAGGAAATGGTAATTACATTGACACGCAATGACACTGCTCATCAATAAGTTACATTTGTGCTGATTTGTGCTGATTGTCAGGCATATATCAATCTATTTAAATTTGTGATCAGTATACAGTATTGATAAAAAGTTCTAAATGTTACTTTAGTATTCATCCTGAAGGTTGTTTAATGATTAAGATTTGGCATATTTCACCTTTCAAAATAACTGCTTTGAAATCTTAGGCTGCTGTGAAATATGAATGAGGTTCTACTGAATAACGGTATCAGAGTCTGATCTCCATATATTTAAAAGATCATGTATATTTTGAAATGCTTCTGACTTCTGTTGAGTGTGCTATATTGGTTTTTGGTATGATATTAAAACATTAGTAAATACTATTGTAAGGATGTCAAAAAATATGTGGTGTGGATTTTCTGTCTTCTTTTAGTAGCATGACTTCACTTACAAAGTGATTGTTACCAAACCTATTAATTGCTACAGCACTACAATAAGCTAAGAAATTTTTCACTTCTAAAGCCAGTCTGTTTGGGATAATATTAAGATTAATGACTTTTAGTGCTAGTTTCTGTTTATTTAATTTGAAATTTAAATATTAGAAGCCAGCTTGATTCCTAATGTAATTCAGTTACAGAAGATCTGAGTCTGTTTGATGTTTGAATCAAAGTTCACTACAAAAAATTATTGCTAAATATCACCAGTCCTAGTCTAATGCTTTTTAATGGTTAGAAATGGCTTCTGCTACCTAGTGCACCTCTGCTGTCCATTCTAATCTGAATTTGGTAATCCATTAAAAAAAAAAAAAAAAAAAACAAAACAGAAAACAAGGTTACAATATCAAGTCACAATATCTCATCTTACCTCAGAGTGTTGAGATGATTTTGTGGGACTGTTTGTGATAACTCTTATGATAAAGCCCTAGACCTTTTTCATTATCACTCTTAGTATCTTTTTCATCTCTTGAAAGGTGAGTTCCCCAGCCTATTTTCTCCTTAGCAAGCAGAAATATCCCCTTTTAGGTTTTGTATACTTATTTCCCTACAATATGAGAAGAAAAATATAAAAAATGTGGTTAAAATTAAAAGGCTAGATTCCCCAAAATATTCTAGTTTCTTAAGCAGGTCATGCTCCCACTTGTTTGTTCTCCCTGGTTTCAAGCGTCTTTTACCCTCTGTTGCACAGTAGCAAAGATTTGGCAGGCAGGCTTTAAACTGGGCAAAATCTACCTTGAAGGTTTTGCAATTTTACCTGAGAAAAATGTGAGCTATATAGGTAATGTGAAATTCATTGAAGTTCTGCCACAGTCTCTATTTATTGCAAGCCCAAAACTTCCCAGGACTTTGTTACAGCAAACTAGAGAGATTACAAGGAACACAGTTTGTAGAATTTATATGGTAGTTCCTTTTTTTCTCAATATATTGTCCAATGCTAATAAACAAATTGTTACACACACTAATGACAACTTCCTACTGATTTATGACTTTTGTCCTGCTGCCTTTCCTGCCATGATAAGCAGAGCTCCCTAACACCCGCAGAGCAAGAGAGAGGACTGAATGTGGCAGTTTGAATCTGAATGCATGTTGACTGCCTCACCAACATATGTGTTTTGACTAGCCAAACAGTGTATATTCCACTAAACAGAACATTGAAAAGATGTATTAGGAAATTATCCTAAGACTCATGATATCATATTATGTATTATACTACATTCAAGTATTTAGAGATTAAAATCTCCCGGGGTAGAATGAATCTTTCGGTTACATTCATGCATTATTTCAACACAGGAATTTTTTTATCCTTCATTAGAAATTAAATATATCCTTGTAACACAAATATTTTACAATATTAAATTTGGTGGATATGTCTACCTTACATGTAAAGTACAAATCAAGCCACAGAAACGTCAAAGGCTTGGGTAATTTTCCTTTCAGCTTACATGTATAATTATAGCTGAGTAACTTGGTAATTAACTACTATGCCTGCAAACATTGAACTGCCTGAAACTTAAGATTTTCATTTTTTTATATAGGCATATAAAATCAAGCATTTCATTATATACCTGTGACTGAACAAAAATAACCTTTCTCTATCAAATGACTATACGTAATTTTGACAACTGTACAAAAATCCATACACTTCAAGGTAAGTACTTCTGCAGGAAGTTAACTAAGGAGGACGAAAAGTTTCACATGCAGTAGTGCTCTCCTTGGTAGTGGCTCCCTGTAGCTTATGGGTCACATACAGAAGAAAGGCTTTTGACTGTTCTGTTGAAGTATGAGGACCTTCGGTGAGAGACAGGTCGCATTCATAGTGTACTTTGGTAGGAACTAGCCAGCAATCCCTCAGTAACCAACAAAGTAGCATGATCTAGCTCTACATATCTTGCTCACAACTCATCACCCTCCCCATGCACTGCAACATATGACACCAAAATTTCCATTTCTTTTTGTCTGCACAGCCATGTTGGGTTTTTTGGGGTTTTTTTTTATGTAGTTGCTGCCAGTGAGACTGCCAACACTTGAATCATAAAGAGTGGACTATCCTTTGACTCCTTGGACTAACACACTAGGAAGGTGATCCAAACTCATCAAAACTGAGCTTGAGATTTCAGCTCTCTAGATTTTGAAGTCAAAGAGGGGTTGTTCTTTTGCTTCCTTTAACCTCCACCCAGATAACAGTCTAGTGTGGCCAACCGGCTGACAAAAGGGTAGACTTTTTAAAAAATCATCAGCATAGTACATAGGGTTGCATTGTCAACTCCACCTTGGACAGTAGGTAGTAAGTTCAAATCTGCTCTATGAGTTTGCCAACACTACATACCCAGAGTGGATCCATACCTGCCAGACAGAGAACTGAGTGATCCTTTAAAGAGGTTGATCAAAGAGTTCAATTTCTCCTTCAAACCCTGGATCAGAGGGGCAGAGCCTCTTCTGTGCAAAAAACCCCAAGCACGTCCCAAAGCATGTCTTTCTTTTTCTGAAGGTAGGACTGGCTTCTGGTCACAGGGTGCATCGGCAGCCCCTGATATGACAAGCAATGAACCAGGTCCAGGGTCCATCCAGGCAGTCCTATCAGGAGCAAAAGGAGCCCAGGCCAGCAACATGACCCAAGAGAAGGCAGCAGTGTGAGTCCAAAATCTGTCACGGAGACAGACCCATATGAACCAAGGGGCCCATCCCATCCAGGAGGCAGGCTATCTACAGGATAGGTCTGAGGTCCATCTGGGAGGTAGGACCAGAGACGGGAACAGCTACAACACAGCTCAGGAAAGGAATTTAGGCTAAGCTGAAATGGAGCGCCAGGACTCCAAGAGCAGGAGGAGAGGGGAGGCCCCAGGGAAGACTGGACAGGGACTGAAATGCCCGTTAGTGCCATCAGGGCCCCGACAGCCTGCTACCCAAAAGTCTTGTGCAGTTCTGCAAAAGAGAAGTCAACTATGCTGAGCTACATGCAGAAGCTCAGCTTATTTGAATGCATGCTGGTTTAAGATTAAGTGCTGTTTGCTGGTTTAATTGACTGAGCCAGCATCAGTCGTTTTCATCATACTGCTGGCAGGAAATTCTCCAGCTGCAAAGCTGTCTCTGAAAGAATGGTCCCAGCATGTATTGACAAGGGTCCCATTCTCTTCTGGACAAACAAGTCGCTTCCCTCTGCAAATGTGTCATTTTGTACAATTACGCATAAAAATGAGACAGCTGCTTTGGAGTTCAGCAGAGGTGTTTGTTTATAGCAACCACCTGTAAGGCAAGCAGGTATTGTGGATATCCCTGAAAGACAAGAGCTAGAGTGCTGGGTGGTTTGCTGCTATCCTGTAGCTACCACCAGGAGACACTAGATCTAGGAGCGAGAGTTTGCTCTACCTCCTATCTGCTCTTAAGTTGGCCTTCTTCATAATAGAGCTAAAGTGAGAATTAGCATATATGTAGTGTGGACAGAAGACAAGGTCAAACCAGGGTGTCCCAGTGAGACAGAAGGGGCCACCCACTGATAACAGACGCTAACTGGTGTGGTTCATAACTCTGAAGAGTTAATCTCTCCTGCTTTTCATCAGTCAGCTTGTCATCAGCCTAATTACAAACTGAGAAACCACTTATTTTCAAAACTTGATGATCTTTTCATATTATTGATCATTAATTCACATTTCTACTTTTTTTAAATGTTGTGTTTGTATTAAAAAAAACCAAACAAACAAAGAAACAGCCTGCATTGGTTTCCATATACTATAGATTACCTAAGACAAGTAAGACCCATGTGTATAGTTAGCTAAAACACTTCACTGAATTGTAGGAAAAGACCAAAATCCTTGACACTCCCTACCAGGTCATCAAACCTCCAGGGCATACACTCCAAATACTGGCAATACATTCAGCTTTTCTCTTTCTGCCAGCAATCCTTTGCTCAAGTAGGGAGTACCCATGAAAGAAGTCACCATAGACAAATGCAAGTGACTCCTCCCTGCTCTCCTTCCTGGATGCTCCTGTTACATCAACAATAAGCACCCCAGGCTGGTTCAGAGGATTTCACTTAAATGCTCATCGAACATGATGAGAAGTTTTCACTTTTCCAAGTGCCAGAAGGAAGGGGTAGTTTGAAAAGTAAAATTACTTTTGAGGAAGAATGCTGAAATAGAGTCATTTGTTCCCTGAGTCATGAAATAGTAATACGCTTCCTGGCTCCTAGACAGGAGCAAGAAAATACAACGGAAGTAAAGCTCTGCAAAGAGTAGAAATGTGTCGATTTAGGAGTAAAACCCAACTGAGAAAATAGGCATGCCAGGAAAATGGTTGCTGCCAGCTGTCCAGGAAATGACAACAGCATGAAAAAGCTTAATATAGGTAGAGATGAAGAGGTGACAAAATGAGAGCAGGAAAGAGATGCTGTCCTCATGAGGAGCTAAGTGGACTAATTGTTGCATTCCTTACTGTATTTCCTTGGTATTTTAAAATCATACAGCAATATTATTAGCTTTGGATGTAAGCCCCTATTATTCTCTACAGTTAGATTTAGAGAAAAAAAACTGATGAAGTACGAAGATAAAGAGAGAATGAAAACAAGACAGACAAAGTTTATCAACTTAATAATGCAAACTGATTTCAACAATCTGAATCACTAGCTTGTTGACATTTCTGAACATCTTTATGCAGATATCTAATAAAACTAGTTCATGTGAACAGGGGGATATTATAACAGTTAAGGAGTAATCACCAACTTCATTTGGTTATTACTGTTCATACTTTAGAAAGTCTTTTTAGTTACAGAATATAATTGACAAAACCTTACATTACTATATATTCAAAATTGAAAGCAATCATCCTCATGATTTTATAGCAAACATATAATTAATTATTCAGGCACTCCTATGTTCTTTCAGATACCCTGCAGTCCTCTAGGGGAACATTTCTAGAAAAAGCCAGTAGGTCAAGGCAAATTTTATTATGGTATTTACATAAGTATCTCAGAGAATATCCTTTTCTGTTACACTGGGAAATCCAACAACATTTCTTATCAGGTTCCCTGAAAAATATACAGCAGGTAAGCTGAGATCATCTACTTAAGACAGACTTGGGTCTGAAGGAAGCAAATATTAACAAATACAGCAAATGAAACCTCATTGTCCCAAATCTAATTATGTAGTCACCTAATTAACATTGCTTGGCTAATTAATTAATATCAGTGTATACCCATTTTCCCTCTCTTCTTTCATTCTGTAGAAGCTAGTATGTACATTTGAATATGCTGTTAATTACATGAATCATTTATTCAAATCTTTAACAGGGATACTTAATTTACCAGCATTACTAACTAACATAAACCTGTTTTTAAAAAGATCTCTGAATTTCAAAGCCATTTCATTTTGTATATTTTTCAGATGTGATCTGCATAATGGATTGATTCAGGGAAGAGTTGGGGGGTCAGAATAAATTTGAACCAGATCTTTGCCATAAACTGTGGCTCCAAACTGAATTTACAGAATACCACCAGGCATGACCCAGCCTGATGCAGCAGCTATTGATAGTGGGTCCCCACGCTAACTGCCCTTGAGGGTGGGCAGAACCACTGCTAATAAAATGCAGGATTAAAGCTAGAGACTCTGGATTGAACACATTTCAAGCTGGTTTTCTTGATGTAATAAAGAGCTTTCTATGCCTGTATTATGGATCAACCTCTGAGGCTGTTTGTTTTCTTTCTGTAAGTTTTGCAGCCAGTTTTGGTGCTTTCTTACAAAAGCAGTGTGCAGATCTCCATCTCGCTCAGTTTTTGCGGACTTCACAGGCTCTAGCATATTATATGCATGCATTTTTTTCTTCGCTGTCACATTTATTTTATAATACTTAATCTTAATGTTCTAATTGGGAAGGGGCTGAGTGAACAGCCAGTTGTGAAGAGAATTGTAAGAAGTAATTTCACTGTGAGTCAAACTTGATTAATTTGAGCCTTTCTACTTATGTCCTACTCATCTACTTTTGTTCTCAGCTAAACAGGTTTGCTTCATGAGGGCCAGGTTATTTGTAGTGCTGGATGATGATGAACTTTTTCTCCTGCCATCTCACTCAGAACTTCCCTGCTCATCACCTCCTTTCCAAAAGGACTCCTTCAGGTCAGCACACATGAGGATTTGGGTCTTCTGCATTTCAGTGGTGTAGCTGCTAGCACACAACTGCTAGAGCCATCCTCATACTGGAAGACAATTCTTAGCTGAATTCTATTTCTGATGCTGTGCTCCACACCTCGCTAACCTGGATGATACATGCAATAATGGATTTTCCTTGCATCTACCAACTGAATGCCTAGCCACCATTTTTTTTTTAGCTGGAACATGCAATTGATTCAATAATCAAAACTGCTTCCTGACATCACCTACATAAGAAAGGAGCTGGACAGAAGATTTAGGGACACACTAGTTTTCTTCTCCATCCTCCACCAAGCCCACATACAGGGCAATGCACAGGGTGGACAATACGTGCAATAACTGAAGCAGTTTAGAAAGGATCAGGCATTGTCACTTGCTAAAAGATCAGCTTGACATTTTTTAGTATTCAGTGGGTTTCAGTGCTGTTCAGATATTGCAGTCAGTGTACACTACACTCACACCCGCCTCATTCTGTTAGATTTCAGCTTTTCTGCCTTTTAATACGAAAAGTCAGACAGGAAATATTGCTGCTTCTGTCACCGTTTTGCTGGTAAGCTCCTCTCTATCACCCTACAGTAGGCTTTACTTCACCTCATTTTGCAGCATGAGGCTAAGAGACAAGTTATCAGTTTTTCCAAGCAATACAGCTCCCTTAATGTGCTTACCCAGCCACTCCCAGAGGTAGGATCAATATCTCTATATTTAAAAGAATGGTTATGGTGCTCATGTAAGAAAAAAAAGTAATGGCTGTGGCTTTTGTGCACAGCGGAAGCAGATGTACTGCAGAGAGGCATTACACTGGTTTCCCTTGACAACTTTGCCAATATCTTTCAAATCATGTAACAAGCCCTATTCTGGCCCCAGCATCTTCAGCATGAGTAAAGAACTCTATATGCATTCTATTTAATATGTGTTTCAATATAAAGTACAGTGTATGTCTTGACAACAAGAGCTTCCACAGCTTCCCTCCATTCCCTCCAGGCAGGAGGTGGCTGCATTGGCTGTTAGTCCGCAGGCTCATACTGACAGCTTTTCTGTGGCCCAGGGTTACTGTTGAGTAGAACAGCTTCAACTAGATGTGTAGAAAGTACCCGCCCGTCTCTTCCCTTCTGGCCTAGGACCATGGTAAAGCTATAGGAAAAGAGGATTTCAAAGGTAACAAATGAGCAACCTGCAGGATGAGTGATTTACCTGTTAGGCTACTATAAAAAAGTGGCAACCATAGGCTTTCCAGGACTAGCACCTTGAAAAGCAAGAGGTGACTTCTGCTCTGTTATCAGAATATGATTTAAAGGGTGGAGCCAAAGAGAAAGGAGTCATCTCCCTGCAACCTTGAGTAGGCAGCAATGCTCTGGATGGCATCAAGAAGTGAGCATTTCCCACTGCCAAACTCTCTCTGCTCTCTGCAGGTGCCCTGCGCAGGACTCTAGGTCACCCTCCAGGATCTGAACTTCTGTTAATGACACAGTGTAAGAAGTCACAGCACAGCAGCACCTACTTGTCTCTTTGGGCACAGCTTTATGAGTTGTGTTCTCTACTGTCTCAATACCCTCTCCAGCACAGTTGTGGCCCTTGTAGCCCCTGCATAACTTGTGTTTACATTATTTCCTCTTTTAGAGTAGCAGCTGCTGGGACTGATAAAGGTAACAATTGCTTCTAATTCTAGTCATACCTAACCCAACATAAAGGGGATGTTTTCACCTTTAATTTAGACACAGAAATTTCCATTAATGCAACACAAGCATGTTGCTGAAAGATTTACAGACTTACAATGAATGTACATTAGAGATACTACAGCTTGCACACAATGCACTCTCTTTCTCTTAGATAATAATAGCAGCCCTAAGTACCTATAATTTCCTTTGGCTTCAAAATCTAGAGATACTAAAGAGTGAAAAAAAGATAACTGAAGAATAAGCAAGTGATTGTCAGAAAGCTTCTGTGTTCTTTAGTGGAACTTATGTCTTTCTCTATAGGAAAGTGTATGAGAGCTCAAAAAAATATATATATAAAAAAGGCCAAGTAATGCACCAAAATATACATATATGTTTTTTTTCCATGAGGCAGAGCACAAATCTACCACTATTTTTGAGGGCATTAATGCATTGCTACTTTTAGCAAGATCAATAGATAGAAGACCTTACCTGTAGCACTGAGGAGCATTCTTAGGCAGATGCCTTGCATGATATCTGGCATAGATTTGTATTTATTTGTATTTTTCAGTCAAAGACTGAGTATCTTAAAATTATAGAAATATTGACTGTAAGGGAGCTCTGGAAGTCCTGTCGTTCAGCCTCCCATTTGAAGCAGGATTATCATGAGCACTACACTTAGCCGTGATGACTAAGAATTTCCATTATAAATACAGGAAAAGAAGCTTTATGAATCAATCAGTTTCATATCAGTAAAATACATTTGCATTTATAAAAGGGAAATGTATTGCATAAAATTACTGCGTAATTCATTTGTGCAAATATGTTTTGAAAAATTTTAATAACACATTTTCCAGATTTTTCACTAGCTTATTTTTGTCAAACTTCTTAAAAAATTAAAATTCAGCCAAAAAATGCAAACAGTTGTCACATTTTTTATTTTTAAAAAATCATATTTTTTAATCCACTTTCTTCTTAAGATTTGTCAGTCGTCTTTAATGGTACATTCACTGTTTTATTCCAAGTATCATTTAATCCCCAAATATGTGTTTCCCTAAACTGACTAATTAAAAAAAGCTGCAGAAATCAGTGTTATATCTGAGATAATAATCACCCCAAAGCCTAGCTGACTTTTTCATAATATCATATCATTGTGCCAAAGTTCCGTTAATGAAATATGCATTACAAAAGAGAAAGCAGGAGAAGCTGGTTTTGTTTTGATAAGATGGAGTAGAAATGACGCAATCTGAAAAAAAGCTGATGCTTTGGGTTTCAGTCCAAGTTAACGACAGCAAAATGAGATTCCCACCCAAAAGGTGATAGAGCACTCTCCCCTGATGAAGGAGGGCATAGTATTTCATTGTACATGAAGCTGCTGTATCATAACATAAAAATATTTCTTTCTTCATTGCTCAGCCTGTACTCCTTACTTCAATTTGACTTCCCATAATTTAAAAAGCATTTCATATCTTCAAAGCACTGTACATGCATTAACTAATTTCACTTATTAAAATTTGACGCTGCTGTCTAATGATAAATTCCCAAATGCAGTAGATTTGAAAATTTCCTGCTAAGTATACCTTGATAAGCCTTCTCAAGTGTATAGTTGTAAACTGTCTTTTGATGTTATTAGATCTGTAACCCTTCCCTGGTTAGATGCTGTCAGGTAATAAGGAGTTACAATGATTACTGAACTTCTAGACCAGGAAGGGAGTAAGGAAGGCAGGATTTCTCTTTTCTTGGGGGAATTTTGCTACCCTGAGCAGGCATTGCTTCGTATCAATGTTGCAAAGTCTCCATGATAACTTGGCCACCAAAATGTACACACTGCCTGACAGACCACTTTGGTACTGTATTTCAAGTGTTGCATGATAAGCTTATTCTTCTAACCTGGATGCACAAACAAAAGAGACACCTGGCACACATTTACTTATTAGGTAATGTCCTTAGCAGCAGCAACTAGCGATGCTGTATATCGAGTATAGATGTTGTCTCAGGTTGGCTCCACATGACCTTTGCATTTATATCACGGCTGGGGCCACTCCTACATTTTTCCACTTTTCAGAAGCAGATCTGAATGTTGTCAGTCCATAGGCAAAAAAACCTGGTGAGTGACTGCGAGGAGCGGGTATCAGGACCCCGTGCCCTGAATGGCACAAGGTGGGTCAATCAATGTCACCTAAATTAATCCTGGAACACAAGGTAGCATTCAAATATTGCAAAAGACAGAGATGATAACCTGTTTGCCAAAGGTGGTTGATGGTGAGAGCAGGCGTTAATTCTTAATTCTTTTGATCTTCCCCACTTTAAGAAGACAACTTTGATAAAGCATCTGTTGAAGAGCTCAATGGGCTAAGGAAAGGTGTGCAGGAATGACCACAGAGAAAGACTTCAAGGGTTCAGACAGAGCGTTTCAAATCTTGACATCTCCTGTTCCAAAGTATATTAGGTGGCTTGTTAGATGTGCAGGTCTCTTCGGTAACATCAAGGCAGCTTCACCTTGCTTTCTAACATAGCAGGCTGTAGATGTTTAAAGGGTAAATCCCCTTCCTAAGCAGTAACTCCCATTAAGCACTGATAATATGACCTGCACAGTAGAGACTTGACAGAGTGATAGGCTAAGTAATCACTAGCAGTAAACAATAACGTACATAATAACAGTGAATCAGCAGAAAGAAAACAGAGCACTATTTAGTTCTAGAGATGAATTAGGACAATGCACTTCGTGCATTAAATGAATTTCCCTGCAGTACTTCAGACTGCCTAGTTTTCATACCTTCAGATGTGCCTGCTCCTCCCGAGGGTTGCTGTAGTCACTCTGCTGAGCTCCTGTTATATAAACAGAGAAGTCATCTCTCTTACCCTGCCCTTCCCAGCTTGTCTCAGCATATGCTGCTAGCTTTCACAGTTGACAGACACTCTGACAACTGGCAGTCTGTCTGTCAAGAAGATCCTAAAAGATGAAAGTGTTGAGTAGAAAGTTCAGTTCAGGATCATCTCTGTGGCTTTAGGAATACGTTTGCAACGTAGATCTTGTAGCAGAGTGCTGATAAAATCATATACCTTGTTTTCCTGTGAAAGCAGAATCTACTTTGAAGTGGTAATATTCACTTTATGCAATGTTTAATCACCAGAAAATTACATATTTTAAAAACCAACCTCTCTCTTCCTTTCCCTGGGCCAAGTACAGTCCTCGCAAAAGACAAATAACCACCTCTCACTGTGCCGTGAGAAGTGGGTGCTTTGCCTCAAGGTGACCCTCCTAGATTTACCTCTCTCTCTCTCCCCCCCTTCCTGAACACTTCGCCAGGCTGCTGTCACCTTCTTCTTGCTTCTTCTCACCTTTTAGAACATTGTCTACTTTCCTTCTGCCTGGCTTATGTCAGGTGAGGAGCTGATCCAACGCCATCACACCAGGCAACTGGCGCCTGGCCGAGCAATATTGTCCCTGTGCTGCTGGCAGCGGAGAGCAGGAGGAGAGGAGGCGGTGACCTGCCTTGCAGCACTGACAGCAGGGGAGGGATGCCAGCGGTAGGGCTGGGATGGTGCCAGGAGCCTTGCTGGGACAGCTTGGGCTCTGCATGGCGAGACCTCTGCAGGAATGGGGCAACTTCGCCAATATCCCTGACAAGCACTTACGTTTTATCCTCTCAAGTGTAGTCCTTGATGGAGTTTAGGAGCTGACGGAGTAGAGCAGCTTTGTGCTGCTGTCACTGCTTCTAATTACCAGCCCTAATAAGGCTTCATCCTGATTCCGTCTCCCTGACTTTTAAAATGGTGTTATGGCCTCCTGGGTGAGCGGGCTATTCTTTCCAATAAGCCAGCAGCAAGAGCAAATCTACGGTGCCTGTTTGAACGTGAACAAAACTGACTTACAGTAAAATAGAAGTGCAGAATGTTATGCAAAATACTCATCCCAGAAAAACTAAGACTTAATACAGCAGATGATGGGAATGCTACCCAATCCTCTCCCTCGTAAGTGGTTTACTTAAGCCAATTCATTTCAAGCATACAACAAATTTTGATCACAAAGAAACAGCTTGGTATACTGCACACTACCCTATTCTTTCTGAGTAAGAGTAGCTCTGCTTAAATAGATCATTTGTCTTTGATAGCAATCTGAAGGACTTTTGATGCAGTCACCTTGTAAGGCTGCAAACTGACAATGCTACGCAACTCATCCACAAGCTGTAGTGCACTTGTGTTACAATGAGGTTTCTTTCCCCTCATTTAGACTCTGTGCTGTCAGATTTGGGGATTTTTTCAAAGTGGGTTTTCTTCTTTCTTTCTTTCTCAGTGAGTTGATTCACCGAGTCACACAGTTCACCTCAGTGTTTTATACGATAAAACTGAAAGATAATTTAAATTGGCACAGACTCTATAAGATACGCCAATCAATTCTAAATGCCATCTGTCACAGTACACTCAAAGTGGAGAGAAGAAAGCATGCACTGGTTCAGTTCCCCCACGCTACCAGGCAGGTGCCTGACTGCCGGTCAGCAACCTTTTGTCTTCCTGCTTTCTGAAGATTAATAGGACAACCAGTTGTCCTGTTTAATCCTGGGGTCTACAGCAGACTTTGTAAAAACTACATCCAAAGCTAGGGTTATATCCTCTCTTCCCAAAGGAGGAGTCAGAGCAGCAAAAATCCTCTTAGTTTTCCCTACCAAATTTAGAGGGTAATTCTTCCTTTATCCCTCCTTTCTTTACAATTGAGCATAGACCTGTTATCTGTCTTACAGTTTGTACATACATGGCTCCTTTTCAACCCGAGAGCGTCTAAACTTCTCACTTCCCTGTAAGAGTGAGGTCTCCTGCCCCAGATCATCATTTACCTTTCCAACCCACAAGTGCTCAAAAAAAAGTGGCTTGTGGTTTTCTCTCTCCATGTTTATTTTGGGTTTGCTGGGACAGGTAAGAGGGGTGTCTTCTGGGCTTTTTTTGGTAGGGGAAAGCAGTGTGTATATATATATATATATATATATATATATATATATAACAATAATGGGCTAAATACTGATATGCTTTGCTTTACCTCCATCCCCTCTTCTGAACAGGTGTTAGCTGTAAAGTGGGTACTTGTGCCATCAGCAGTATCAAGTACACCAAGAGCAGACTAGCTGGCAGAGATGGACCACATCACGCCGCATCCCTCCCTGTCTGTAAACCAGACTGCATTTAGTGGGCTACCCAGCAAAAGCTTTTCTTCTCCTTTTTCCCCATCTGCTGTTATCCACAGCCACAGCAATGAGACTGCTGTAGCCAGAGTTCTGCAGGCAAGAGGGGCTTTTCTTAGATTTTCCAAATCCTTCCCCCAGGGTGCCTCTGGTCTCTAAGTGGACCTCACCAGCAAGGCTTTTTTCCGTTATTTCCTGACTATTATTAAAAGACAAACACCACATTAAACTCTTCTCATTTTTATCCCCAACTTTCCTCAGCCAGCTGTCTTTATTCAGCTTTTTTAAATGATCTATAAGTTAATTCTATTCACTCCCTCATGAAATTAGCAGCTTCAAAATCCTTCCCAGCTCCTCTGAAGCTTTGATGAATGCTAACAATAAAAGCAGCAGCCAGGTTTCTGGGATTTTTGCAATGACAGAGAGATCTGAAATGGCCTTTCTCTGCCTGAGAGGGTTGCTCAGAGTGGGTGAATTGCTTGATGTCTGTTTCCTTGCAGGACCTTCAGTCTATGTGCTGGGAGATTATGTCCTCTGCCTCTGAAAGCAGTCATGGTGAATAAAAAGTATCTTCTTCCATAAGCGTTATTTATTTACTAGAAACAACAAAATTATCACTGCAATGTCTTCGGCTAAAGTCAGAGCTTGGCTGTGCAAGGGAAGAAGAAGAACTAGTTCTTGTCCTAAATAATTACACAAACAAATAAGACAGAGAAATGGTTGAGGAAAGCGGTATTAGATATGTGAGACTCTGACCATCCCTTCTTTTGATTTTTTATGGATATTTTGTGCTTGGTCTCAACTAGGTACTGTTTTCAAACATAAATATAAAAGAAAGACAGTTACGCTGGAAATCAGGACAGCTACAGGTCATTAAACAACATATGTTGAGATTCACTGATGCCATGAAGCACCCACTTAGTGGATGATGTACAAGATACAACCTAATTTTATACTTGCTAAGCAGAATGTATGCTAAGAGTGGGCAGGTGGACAACAGCCTATTTTTGAATAATAGTTGTTTTTCCCTAATCAAATAATATCTGTCTTCCCTAGAGAAGCAAAACATACAAACTTTCAAAAATTATTTATAGAATTTAATTAGACAATCATAAAATATCTTATTTTAACTATATTAAATTACATGGATAAGCTTTTCTGCTTTGTAAACATGTAGCTTCATTTAAAATCTTATAGGCATTATCCGCTTTTTATTAAATTCCATAGGTTTCAAAACAATTCCTGCACAACTTGCACAGACCCTTATTGCTATCATCTCTTCTGGAGGACTGTTCGAGAAAAATGCCTAATGACTATACAAATAGTCAGGAGTACAGTTTGCAATTCCACATGGAGATGAGTTTCATTATGGTTTGTCCTCACTCCATATGCTAAATAAACCTCAATTTCTTTTCTTCTCAGGATGAATCTCAGATGAAAAGATGGAATCCAAGTTGCTTGTTCTTACCCTTTTGATTTCATTTTCCTTACACAATCACAAAATTACAACACACTTCGTCTTGTGGAGTGTTCATACATTTGGATTTTTTTTTTTTTAACAGGCACTTTCCCATTTCCATTGATAAGCTGTCCACCTCCACCCTCCCCATCCCCATTTGAACCAGTCACCGCATACTTCAGGAAATTGCTTCCTGAGGGAAGGAGCACCTATAAATGCTCCAGCAGTCCCCCTTCCCTTGAGTCAGCAAGTTCCCGCACTCTGTTTACACAGCACCCATTCTCAACGAGGCAAGTGCTGATACCAGATATAAACATTTGACAAAGGGACTATGATCTCTTTTTAGTATAGCCCTTCTTACAGAGACACTGTCTTTTCTTCAATTAATTATTTAAAATTAATTTTCTGCCTGTTCTTTTATTACACCATGACATCCCCTGACTTCTTCTGCAGAGTTCCTTTGTAATGTCTGAGAGGTCTAAAAAGGCTAACATTTATCAGCCGCATATCAGGTTGACTGATGCCTTCCATGGTCTGCTATGAACAGCTTGCTTTCCTGCTCTGGGGCTGCACAGCAAGCTTCTCAACTCCAATCAACTCCAAAAGCTGCCTGTGCTCTACTGGTGCTCAGAAACTCCACAAGCATGATGTAAAATGTATTATCTGTAATCATGTAAATTTGTACAGTCAGAGAGTCAATTTTTATTTGCTTGGCAGGAGAATCCACAGGCCTGCAACACTCCAAAGCTTTTAAATTGCTAGGTACAACTGCTGTGACATTTCAATTCAGTTGTGTTCATCCCAAATGATAGAACAACCATCTCTGACCTTTCATATGCACGTATATGCATAAAACTCGACAGTAAGTAAATGTTTGAAATCTCTCTCAGAGTACCAAAAGCAGCTGCTGCCTTGCATGTGTATGTGCAAAGATTTAGAAAATTTTCATTAATATTCTGCTAAAGTAAGCCTGTGAAATTTTATTGTTAGCAGTAGCACTCAGCCTCAGAGAAATAATAGGTGAAAGACAATATGTGGCATGCATTCACATCAAACCTTGACAGAAAAGCATAGCAGTATGCTATGCTCCTTACAAAGGTTCATCTCCTTTACCCCTGAGCAGAGCTGCCAGGCTGGTGTGGGGCTGTATCACCTGTGGCCCACTCCTCTGCTGTATTATGCCAGCAAATGTCAGGCAGAGACCTGCATCCATACTGTGCCACTCCGTTATTGCTTCCTTCATTCTGCCAGAGGGCCTGAAGTACATTCCCCAGAAGAGGAGAGTGCTAGTTGTCAGAAAAAATTGTGAAAGCATATGGGCATATGGCATACGGGAAATGAACTGATTTGGTGTGGCTCTTAAGTAATCTCTTGCAAACACAGATCCTCAGATGTTCTGCCTGTCGATCAAAGCTTGTTCCTCTACCAAACAGTGGCATGTAAATAACTACTCATTTCCTCTTTCTGGCAGAAGGTTGAAGGGCACCTTCGAGAGCTGTGTCTACTAATGTACATAAATTTTCTGCTTATAACCCTTCATAGGATTTGATATAGCAAAAAGTGACCAAAAATGCTGCCTTTCATGCTGCCCTCTGTAACAAGAACATCTTTTTCTCAAGTGTGAGGAACTGACTTCCTACAAGAATAAAATTAATGACTTTATAACCCTTCTATGAGAAGTGTCTAGTCCAAATCTCTGGGCAATATGTCACACAGCTAAGCTGAGCAACAAATCTGCAGCCTCCTCTGTGTGTGTGAATGGAGACATGATCTTTGGATCATGAAGAGAAGGACCATCACAGACCCCATTGCACTTCTTCAAAAGCCAATGTATTTCAGTACTTTGTCAGCAAATACATTTTTTATTTATACCGGCGTTACTTGTCCCAGAACCCAGGCTTACACATAAAGTGCCATGCATGCCAAGGGGAATCCCAATTACTTGCTGTTTGAATCATCAGAGAAAAGAATAAAGCAGAAAATGGCTTTCCTAGCCTGTGATATATTCTGACACATCTTTCAAAAAATCTTTCCCATTCTACAATGACAAAAATCCTAGATTTCAAGATGTTCCTACAGTATAAAGGGGACAAGAAAAAAAATGACTCTGACCTCAAAACAGCCATTGGCCCAATAGTTTGGAAAAAAACAGAGACTTGGGACTGTTTATCCAACCCTTACAGGTGTTCCATGACCATGAAATCATTAACTTCCTGGTTAGTAGCTCCATTTCTGCCTCTGAATTTGATTTTTTCTTGTGAAAAATAAAACATTCCAGCAAAACATGTTTTGGTTTTGAGGAATATTGATTTTCTGACATAAAAACCCTTTTGAAAAAAACTTCTGACAAGATCCACCTGAACAGAGCTCTTCAGACCAAAATCAATACAGAAAGTGAATTACAGTTCACCAGAACTTTCAGCCACAATAAACTTTGTGCACTGTCATGATATTTTGGAAAATTAGAACATAACTATCTACGCAAATGTTATTTGTTGTCTGCATTTCCTAGTCAAATGTGAAAAACATGCATTTTCCTCTAATTACTGTTTAGAATTTAGGATTATTATCTTGATCTCCGCTGTTGTATTGAAAACTTACTTAGCATTCAGCTGTTTGGCTGCCAGAAGGAGGTACAAAAGGACTCAAAAATCTCACTTTAAAACATGAAGGGACTAGGTTGGCACTTCAGAATGTATGGCTGAGGTGAGGTCTCTCCCCTTCCACTCCTCCTTTCCAAGGTTTTTGTTCGTGGTAGTGGACTCCTAACAAAGGAGGAATCTGTTCAACAGTAATATTTCAGAACAACTCCAAGGAACTGTAAGAGCTCTAGAGAGCATCACAGATGTTGAAAACAGTGGGAATAAGCAGTAGGATTTCAAATGTTTTCTGGAGAACTCCAGTCTAGAGAGGAGAGTCCACCTTCTGCCATCCTTTGTACTAAAGCAAAAGGCTAAAGGGAAAAAGGTGTCTGGCTACCCTCCTGCAACAGTAAAACTCAGCAACTGCAGACAAGAATGTGAGAGAAAAAATATTGTGAGGGCATTAAGGCCATTCTGGAATCCAAAACGAAGAGGAAAGTGAATCCACCTTCTCAAATCTTAGAAACAATGTAGTTCAGTGTAAACTTAGACTTGTTAACTCATGCATGTACAGTCACTAAACTAATTAAACCATCTAGAAATGAACATATTAGAAAACTATTAAATGTACCATGTTTAAGACATTCATATTTCTTTCAGCTAGAATAACCCAATGCAGATGAAGGTGGGTTCCAATCAATTCCATTGAATTAATGGAATAAACAAAAAAGTGCTCGTGTCCTTCTGAAATACCATCTTCTACAGAACTAAAGAGCATCAAAAAAAAAAAAAAAGCACGAAGAAAAACTAGACCCTCTCAAGATAGCAAATAAAAAATATATGATAGAAATTAGCTTTAAGGGTGGATTGAAAGGGAAAAGAGAAAGTAACAAGTGAATCACTGCAACTGTTGTTTAGAACCAAAAAAATAATTTTATTCTTATTATTGCAGCGTTTTTTTTTGAAAAGTGTCCTACAGTTAATCATAATTTTTGAAAAGGTGCATGCTTTTCATATTTGTTAGGCAATTTTTATCAACATACTGGGTTTTGTGAACTCTTTCTAGCTGCTGTGAGACTACTACAGCTGGGTTTGGCCACTGTAGACCAAACTCTTCTTCTGCCTGGACATTAGAGCACAAAGTCTGTTTACTTGAAGTTTCATGAAAGACCAGCATTGCATTCTGCCCATTCATTCACACACTGGATAGTCAAACCTTTACAAATATAACCAAGTGGCTAAAGAGGTTACTGGACAGCAAGTCTCTCAGGAAATTTTGTGGGCACTTGCAGGAGGAAAGCACGAGTGACTAGCACAGAGGTTAGCAGCTTGCTGTGTGCTCTGTGAAAACCTGCATTTCTTTTTTCAAACTAGAGCCTAAGCAGGCTCAGCGGAATCAGACACGTCCTACCCGTCATCTTATTGGCACTTTCTTTCCCTCTCTGGAAAAGAAGGTTTCTGCCGGACTCAGAATACATGAGACCTTAGAATCAAGGGCTACTGACTTTCTTAAGTGGCAGAACTTCAACTGGCCGACTCCAGCTGTTACAATTTGTTCACTTCTCACTGTGGGCAGCAGGGCTATAAATTACTGAATCTCAATTAGCACTTCTAGAATATTTGAAATTCTCTCTCATTACCTTTGTCCTGGAACAGTTGTTTACTTATATCTATGAATACCACTTTGAAACATGCACTGAACATGCTATGGTATAAAGAATACAGGAACATACACATTCCTATAAGGAAAAAATAGGTATAAGCTATATTTATTCCTCTGTAGCAGATTTCACACCTTTAAACGTTTCTCTATGAGGCTGTTTAAAAATCACTGGTATAAGGGAATAAAGGACTGGAAAAGAATTTTACAGGGCTGAACGTACATGGTAAAAATGTATCATTATTTTAAAAGTTATAATATTGCAAAATTAAGAATCTGTCTAGTTTTAAATCTAGTTTCTAATTTTGTATTTTTAAAGGATATGTTTATTTGCTTTAATACAGCTTATTAATTTTTCACATAATTAGGGCAAATTCTAATGATGATTAATATTCACATAATGCTAACCTAGGCTAAAGGTGGATTTGATTTAATAAGTGTTCTTATTATTTTTACTTCTATTTACATAGATACAGGTATTACTAATACTAAACCATTATCTGTTATAAAGCTGGCTGTGTAAGCAATTGTGTCATATATATCATGTCCAGTTTTAACTGAAAGAGACATTTCTTTTATCTTCAGTGTTCACCTGAAGGGCATGTTAATCTTGAAAGCAGTTTATTTTATTAAGCTGACAAACAACTTTTGCTTTAAAGGAAAGGAAACAAGGTCAGAAACTTGTAAAAAATGTGTGTGTTCCTGGTTCCTATTCTTCAGATTTGTTGGAAATTATTAACTATTATTCTTGCAAATAAGATCCCCACTAAGATGAGGTAGTCCTTTATATGATGCTAAACCAATATGCTTGGTTAGCTACCTCTGAAACTAAGGTAGTAAAACAGCATGTATCTGTACAAGTTAAACTAGATTTGACATCTTTACTTGCCTTGAATACTACTGACTAATCTTACATAAATATTAAGACATAGTACAAGGACAACAGCTCAGCCTCCTTCACTGTCATACAGGCTTATAACCAGATCAGTCTTTCAAGCATCCCTGATAACCTATAAACAATTCTTCTTCACAATTGTCATTGTACCCAAAGGTGAAAGATGAATTATTATTTCTGCCAGGGCAGGAATGGTAGCAAGATTTTTGAAATGATGTTATGAACATTCTTCACTTGATTGGAAATGATTGAGAGATTGGCTGATTCAAACCGACTTCTTGTGTTGAATTTTAAGTGATGGATAGTTCTTTGACTGCAGTAGGACAATGCTGACAGAATAATAACTGCAGACATTTCAATATATATATAACTATGCACAGTTAAATTGTAATCAATATGCCTTGTTTATTTCTTGGCAAGAACACAGCCTTACTAGATATGATTAGTGCCTAATCTACCTCCCACACTATAGTATACATACAAGAAACTTCGGTAGCAAGCTGGGGAGAAGGAAAAAAAATTAGACTGACGGCTGAACAACAAATGAAAACTTTTGAGAATTTCAATAAGAACCTGAAAGAAAAGTATTAAATGCAAGCATGAATAAAATACCCTTCTGAAAACTACGTTTCTTTACACTATTTCCTTGTGTGTTTGAATCAAAGTGCAGTGGGCTGGTCTGGCTGGTTCAGGAAGGCATTCCCACCTTTTGATTAACTCAGGGAAGGCGATTTACACAACTAGTTGATCCACTCAACTGACACAGACGATTATCCAAAACAAAGGTCACTCTCCATCCCCTTAGTTTTGAGAGAAATTCAGCTTTCTTTACAACAGCTGTGGTCACTCTCTATATTATTCTTTTCAGTTCCATGTCTTGCCTTTCGACTTTTGTAAACTGCCCACAACCTTTCAAAGGCAGATAAACAGCATCATTGCTCTTTTCAGTATGTGAATGGCATGAATGGACAACACTGAATCTTAAAAGTTTGGGACAGGGTTTGGAGGTAAGCGTGCACAAAACACTGTTTCCTCAGGCATCATGTATGTATGCCACTCTGGTACAGGAGAGAAGCCTGCAATACACCTTTGTTATCACCATTGCCATCACTCAAGTTTGTCCTCATTATCCATCAGCTTCTGATTCTGAAAGGCTCCTCAATTCAAGTCCATAGCTGAAATTCCTCCCTAAATTGTGGTATTTCTGTGGCTCATTGTCTGTAAAGCTACTTGCTACAGTTCAAGTGTGTTCTGTGCTCTGTGCCAGGTTGCATCTAGCCACAGTTCATCAGCCACTTTGTCCTAATTAATTATGGTTCAAATAGTGCTGACCTTAACATGTCTGAAGTCAGCAGTGTGAGTTTTTTGGTTTGTTGTTGGTTTTGGTTTTGTTGGGTTTTGGTGGGTTTTCTTTGCAAGACAGGTCTTAACATGGAAAACAAACTTTTTATCAGGAAATCCAAAGGTTTGGGTGTGGTCTGGAAATCCCAGATATGTCTGCTTGTCCTTACAAGTTGTATGGGTTTAAATCCTCACCAGCAAAGGAAGCCTTCTTAATATGCCAAACAGGTTCAGCTGAGATGGAAGGCTGCCTTCTTAAATCAGCCCTGTTCATGCTGATGTGGAATATTGAGTACTGAATCCCATGGGAGGAAGTGAAACCAATTCCACAAGATTTGTTGCTTATCACTTCCCAAATAGGGTTTAAGATTTAGGTTTGATTTAGTAAAACGTAACTGTATTGGGACTACATGTCCCAGGGCAAAGCTTTTCTATGTACCGTATCATTGTGGCTGTGGTCAGCAGAGACATGTAAGTTAGAGCCCTCTGTTTAAAAAATAAAATATTCAGACTTCAGCAAGTTATTTTCCTTCAGTTTTAGAACTTTCCAGGATATTTTTAATTAGAAACATGTTTAAATCAGTGACCTCCAGGACAGGCTGTGCTTTGCACTGAGTAACTGTATCTTCTGAGGTACAAAGGACTGATAAGAATGGGCATTTGGGAGTTTGGTGGGGAATTTGGTGTACCGTTCCATCGTTATTTTTTTTTTCCCAAGATGAGAAGAAGCTGCTACTGCATTTCTTATAAGGTGTGTTTGTTATTCATGGTTATAGGACTAAAGATCAAAAAATGTGCTAAAACTTTTGGAGATCAGTCCCACCCCCTGCATGTTTTTCTTGGGCTACAGTGCTATATCTTCACCCACTTCATATCTACTGGGGGGAATGCCCTTTTGAAAGTGGGTATCTATTTTGAGAGAATAGCCATGGTTACAAAAGGAGGCCCTAAATTTTGCATTCAGCATAGCAAAATTATCTTCTTTCAACAGGAGAGATGTACAGTGATCTTCCTCCTGAAATACCACATAGTCCTGTGGTTCAAACACTTTAAAAAAATGAGAGTAGGTACTTCAAAAGGTGTCAAGCTATGGCGAGCCTGTATCTCAAATTACTCACTTGCATATTCACATGCTGCAACTACAGAATTGTGCCACAAAGGAGATTTCCTCTCCCTTTTCTCTACATTTAGACAAAGGATCAGCTTTACGAAATGGGGAAACCTACTGTGAAGTTCTGAATCAGGGACGTAGGGTTTTGTATAAGTACTGAACCATTTAACAGAAATCCTTGGCTCTTTACACAGTGAATAACAAGGGCCTTGCTGAGACATCTGAAAGCACTTCTCCCCCTGCTTTGAAAGCCTAGGCACCTCACCTTCACTTAGCTTACTATAGCAAAGAGCCTTACCTTCAGTACATTGTCACACCTGTTTTAGAGCCCCAAATACGTCTGCAGATTCTGGTCTTGAACATTTTCCCTCAGACAGCTTCCACACTGAAGTTTCTGTCTCTGCCAGTGTTACAATCTTCATTACCCACCTGAACTCCTTCAGTTTCTTTGACTCTCTACAGGCTATTTTTTCCCTCCTGCTTAATTTAGTACCTCCAGCATTTGCCCTATACTCCCTGCTTTTAATTTGGAGGCATTTGATGCTAAGAGATAAGCCTGTGGCAGATGTAATTATCCAGCAGGATATTAGTCACTTGTTACTGCCACCTACCTGTCCTTTGTCATACCAGAGTGCTGTGGCTGGGAAGGGAGAGCTTGGAAAGCCTTTCACCTTCCTTACAATTATTTCTTCCTAATAAATAGCTGTGTGGAAGCTAGACACAAAAATCAGAAGTTTAAACCTGAAACCTGAGACTCATCAGTCCTGTAAATCAATAGATCTGACTCACAGAACCTACCCCATGCTTTATGTCTGTTGCTGGCATCACCATGTTGACTTTTTAAACTGAAAAGAACAAATATAATCACCTAGCTTGTCCTTAGGCTTCTACTGTTTCCTTCAGGCCGGTACCTTCAGCTGGACCCAGACACATCTTTCAGAAAGTCATCCATCTTGATGTTAAAGCTTCAAAAACTGGAGTATAACTGAAGTATAAGCTTTACTGTTACTGATTTGTCATTGATTTGTTATTAGTTAGAATTAATCATATTTAGTTTTAATATTTTAGCAAAATCATATGTATGTTGTATTTTATATAT
>JANHGO010000033.1:127517-158689 GCA_024606505.1 Aquila spilogaster | reverse complement strand
TAATATTTTTGGAGCTTCCTGTTCATCTAAGTTAAACTTCTTTTTCCCAGACAGAGACATAAAGACAAGATGCAAGGTTTTAATTGCACCTCAACCTTATTAATGTTTGTCATTTGGGAAATATCTGGAAAGAAATTCATATAGTGTAAATCACTAATCTTCGATCTGTAATTTTTGCTTTTGAGAAATGATATACCTCCTCTGAAATTATTCTCATTCATTGCTAAAACACACGACTCTTGCTCTCAAACAGCAAAGTACCATTTTCTTATGAATGCTATCCTGCAACACCTTCAACTTCTTTAGAGGACATTTTACCTTTAACCCACATATAACCCAAATTCATTAAAGAATTGTACCCAAAAGAAAACTACAAACACAATCACCTGCTGAACAGTTTGAACTCCCTGCACTGATCTATCAAACAGATCCTTGAACTGCTCTGGGAAAGAATCAAAACCAAGAAAACAATCTACCAAGGAAAAAACAAACCCTTACCAAATCAGCTCTGAAAGAATGGGTTTGATAGTTGACATCCACATCCTACAACCAAGATTGGGCTAAGATGGGGAAACCATGAAATCAAACACCAAAATTTGGCAGAAGCTAGGGGACAGAACTTGACAGAAATTTTGTAATCTGCTCCAGTGAGCATTTAGATAACATACAGTCTTAACTGCACCATTTCTAAATTAAACTGCTCCCATAGTGATGCCTTCTGTTTTGTTCTGCTGGCCCACGGCATCAGAGGCGGATGTTAGTGGTATGACAGTAGAAGTTGAAGCTTCCTATCAGTATTCCACTACACTTTGTTGCTGTGCAACAGATGGCAGCAGAAGAGCAGTCTGAAAAAGTGGTGTCTCATATGGAAGTGCACATGATGCAAAAGTGTTTAACTGAATATCTCCATATCGAAAAAATTGCACCCACTGACATTCTTCAATACTTGCTGGACACTAACAAAACAGTGGATGTGAGCACAGTGAGGTGGTGGGTAGTGCATTTCAGCAGTGGCAACAGTGATGTGAAAGACAAACAATGTTCTAGATAGCCATGCACATGTGTCACACAAAATGAAGAGCATCTTGATCAACTCATCCATTCAAATCAGAAGATAACAAACAAGAAACTGAGCACAGAGCTGAATATCAGCTTCAGTGCATTGGAAACAGTGGTGGCAACATTGAAATATCACCATTTAAACAAGATGGGTCCATGAATACTCCCACAGAAACAGAAAGAATACTTGTTGCATGCTAGTCAGGACCTATTGAACAAATACAAGGATAAAGGTAACAGTTTCATGGACAGATTCACATCACTACTGGTGACGAGACACAGTGTCACCGCTATGAGCCAGAGTCAAAATGGCAGATCATGGAGTAGTGACATGAATTTCCCATCAAAGAAAAAGTTCAAGATGCAGCCCTCAGGAGTCAAAGTGATATGTACTGTCATTTGGGGTAGGAAAAGTGTGATCCTTTTGGATTTCCTGGAATGCAGACAAACCATCAACTCTGACCAACATGATGCTAACAAAGCTGAAAACTTGAACTTCAGAGTGAGGGCGGAGAAGAAGACAACCTTTCTCTTGCAGCACAATAACACCAGGCCTCATATTGATTTGAAGACTGTAGAGGACATTGTTGATCTTGACTGGACTGTCCTACCAAACCCACTATAAAGTCCATATTTGGCTCCTTCTGACTTCCATCTGTTTGGGCTGATGAAAGATGGACTGTGTTGTCAATTTTTTCCTAGCAACAATTCCATCAGAGCAGCTGTGAAACTGTCAGTTATTTTCATTGGTACAGAGTTATAAGAACATGTCATGCAGGCTCTTGTTCATATCTAATGAACATGCATAGTTAACGGTGTCTACAATGTTGAAAAATAGTGTTTTGTAGCTGACAATTTGCTCATCAAATGCAGTTATTCTGCTCTTTGTATCTATTATAGTTTCAATGGAAACCAGTAGAAGGCATTACTTTCCAAGTGATCTACATATCTTAGGACGGGATAAGTTGTGTCTCCTTATGATAAGGAGAGCTTCTGTGGCAAGAGCAATGGAAAAAAATGTGGAGTTCTAGGTTATAACAGAATGTCAAATGTGGTGCATCTCAGTCTGACTATGAGCATATCCAGTCATTAAATCCCTCTGTGGTCTAGAAACTCCCTACATAATTATCTTCATTGACAAATGGATCAGTTTGAAAAAGTGAAGGGCCTCAGACACAGTGATTGACTGAATTCCTAATTATTTACACAGTTAAGCATTTGACTAATTGTTACCAGAGCTTTTCAGGTGAAAATTTCAGATTTTTTGGAATATATCCCTGATCATCTTCAGCTGACAATCAACAACCTGCATGGTAAATTTGGTCATTGAAGACACTCCACAGGCATAAAGAATTGACCTGTATATAAACATAAAATTATTGTAAGTAACAGATGCTGTCCCCAGAGATGCAAATATTATCATTTTGGACAGTCTTGTATGTAATTTAAAATAATTTACAGCAATGGGTCACACAAATGCAGACTGGTCAAGGGAATTCAGCAGAATATTATTGTGGGCGTCTCACTTGAGCCAACTGGAGTTACTGTTGTAAAGTTCCTTGACTGACATCTAAGCAGTGACCAACCACCTAGATCAAGAAATTTGACACCATACGTAAACATTACCCTATGTCAAGACTGCAAGTTTTAAGCAGAGAATAAATTAATTCTATGGCCACAGTAGATGTAAGATCAGAGCATATCAAGATCACTATTTGAGTTTAGGTTTTATGGCAACAAGAAAACAACCATTACACTGCCTAAAACAAAGGAAATAGGAGGGTCAGAAATTCTCTAAAAGAAGTCTTCTGAAGTACACAGCCATCTATCTTGGGTGTTAGTATTTGACACATACCAATCTAGAAAGCTTATATATCATTATAAAAATGGCTACAATACTGCTTTCCCTTCAAGAAGGGTAAGTAGCATGTTTATGAGAGTTTAACTTCAAGTAACAGAGATCAGTTACCATAAAATTTTGTTTAGATCCTGTTTCTGCATATTAGATCACTAGTAGTATCCAGGGGCTGTACACAATTTATGTAGAGCACTATATTATACGGACCTTTACCTTAGTGACTCCAAATCTAGATTGCCAAGTCTTTCCTGCAGTTAAATCATCAAGTGAAGAAAGCTTTAGAAGGATCTGAGTAAACATGCAAATTTCAGAGTACTCAGAATGGCTGACCTTTAAAAAAGAAAGGAGTTCTCAATCATAACAAAAGGAGAGTTAATGTCCTATATAATTCTGGATGATCGTTAACAGTTAGAAAGGTACTTGCATATATCTCCAGAGTAAAGCAGCACAATAAAGAAAAACTGTTACTGAAAGTTTTTGTCTTATATGTCTCAGTATCCCTTGGAAACTGACCTCCTACATTAAGATTTGACTCATAACATACCTCTCATTTTAAAGGAAAATGCAAGAGAACTACCTCAGAGAATGATTTTTATTTGATATTTTATGCACTATGATCTGCACTTTTGTTTATGGACTATGGGGCATTGGAAACAGCATAAGGATTTGCTTAGAACTGTCATCAATATCTTGCTGCTCCCAGAAGCAGATGTTTTCATGTGGAGATCTTATCAGAGAAATCTAACAAGTGAAGCAGTGAAGAAAGTTTATTCATCAGAAATAATTTCAAAAAATCTTCATCTTAAAAGCATACCCCAGTAATATCTTCTCATTGTTTGGTAAAGTGAACAAAAAAAAGACATTAAACAGTCACCATGCTGAGACAACAGCACATGCTTAGAATATTTGTGTTTAGAAAAAAGACTAATAACATGTTAAACAACACTTCTAATGAAGAATATAAACCTCTAGGATGCTTATAAATTTTGTTTTTGTGCCTAGATTTGTTATCATATATACGGGATCTTCCTACTAGTTCTCTTCTTTTTTTTTTATCTTCTCACTTTTCTGAATAAAAGCAACGTATGTATGAGTAGAAATCATGGGTAGAATATATCATATTGTAGTACAGTGCCTGGACAAAGTGCACATGGACAAGGAACACAACTGCTTTCAGGAATTTAGAAAAGCTATATTTACTGCAACAATGATGAATGCAGACCCACCAAAAAAAAAAAATAACACTAATTAGATATAATCTTAATTAAATGTCTTGAATTCTTGTTGAATTAAGAGGCCATTGTCACTGAAAAGGATCCAAAAGATCTAGAATACTAAGAAGGGAGATATTTAAATTCACTCAGGGCAGGGCCGCCTGGACTTAAGCAACAAAGAAAATTAGAGAGAAGACTAAAGTCATTTAGTCATTAAATTAAAAATCATAGTTAAAATCATCTTAATGTCATCTTCAAAGCAATATAGAATGGAACCTGTTACCAAAACATTCCTGTAAAGATAGTAACTGATAAACATTCTGGAAAATGAACAGAAAATGAGCATGTATCCTTGGAAAACACAACAGATAGAAACAGCAAGTGGGCTGTCTTGTACTGTTAGGAAAAACTTTGAAAGTCAGAGAAACCTAATCACTCTTAGACTATCAGTGTTCAAAGCAAAATACCCCTTAAGTGGTCTCCTAATAAACATACTACAGACACTACAGATCATGTTTGAAAGTGTCAAATGTCTTCATTGTTGCTTTTGTTCTACTGGTTGTACATGATTAAGATTTTTTTTTTTGTTTTCTGATTGCTTTATTATAACTAGGTGACATTCAGTTAGAAATGGTGAATCCTGGAATTCAATTCCTTATTCCGGAGCTTTTTAAAATATAGTTTATGGGATTATTTCCTAAGAGAGAAAAAACTCCTTCAGATCCCACAGAGGATGTTAGCCCTTACTGCTTCAGATATCTATCTACTGATATCTAATGATATCTAATGATAGCAGTAGTCTAATAGATGTGTTTCATTCTTGTAATCTTTTTCTCTCCTATTAGCCTGAATCTGTAAGACTTCTTTACATATAAACACTACGTTCTGGGATATTTACTTCTATGCATGCAGTCAGTTTATTTTTTGTGTTATGTAGGTAGGTAATGGTTTCCAATGCCATATTATAGTATTTGCATTGTCATGGTCTTACATGAAATAGATCTTTTGGGAGATTTGATGCTTTAAGACCTTGAGGGACTTAAGTCCTTCTCTTGATAACTGAAGATCTTAATTGATGTTACAAGTTTAACTAATTAGGGAATCTGAGACTAAGCCCTTAAATCTATCAGGGCATAATCTGTACCACTCTCCTGGGTATTTTATGTTGCCTGTTTTAATCACTGACTATCAAACATGGTGACTATTGTGCATGCACCTTTAAGTTCCTGTTTTACCACTTAGGAACCTACAAATTTGACTTAGGAAACTAGCAGTTGACAAAATACGTAGAAGTTGTGCTTTGCAATATATCTTCAACTATCTTCTTAGAAAGAGAGAAACTGCATGAATTGAAGTAGCAGACACCAGTCCTGAATGAGAAATTCTTTTCATTAACAAGTTTGAAAATATAAATAACAGCTGATAGAAAGAACTAATGTTGTTTCTTAAAAAAGTCTGAGGAAAAGACCCATAAGTAAATGAAAATATACAGACTTGACACTTTAAGAATATGGATAAACATTTAGATATCTGAAATTGAAGCTCTTATTTTGAAACTCAGAATGAATGTTTTAGGAGGAAAACGACCCCAAAGTCCTAACAAAAGAAAAATCCCAGTCACAAAGGAGAATTAAGAAATATATATATATATATTTAATTACTGTTATTTCCTGAAGACTTTATTACAAGTTGATGAGCAGATGAAATTGAAACTGTGTTTTAAAATTGTTGACAAAGTACAAAATGCTATCATGTAGCACTATCCCAGTTTTCTTTAAATTGTGAAGGTTTAATTAATTTAATTCTAAAAATTCAGCAGTACTATTTTTATAGTTGAGAATTTCTAAACTAGGTTAAATGTGAAACACTGAAATTAGTAAAATTATCTTTCACTTGCATGGTGTTGTACAACTGCTTTCTACATTTCTTTTTCCCAATTAAGCTGCTCTTTCTCCTTATTCAGATAGAGAAGCTCATTGCCCATTTCCTCTTAAAGGCTTATTTGAACTAAATTTTCACTATATCTGCAAAACTCCCAGAGTAAATTAAATGTAATATCTGCACTTTTAGGCAGATCTCTCAATTACATACATCTGTGCTGGATCAATTATCTTACCTAATTTCTAGAAACAATAAATGGCCCGCAAGTGTTCTCCATTAATTAAAACACTATCAGGTTTTCCAAATGTGCTTCTAATGTATTCTGTCTACAGCAAATTTAAGGGTAGCTATTGTTGATGGGCCTCTGTGTATTAATTTGCTTACTAAGTTCACTGTCCCTTCCTGCAGAGTACTGCTAGATTTATTTATCATTTGAAGGACCATGTTTATTTTATTAGCTACTGGGATGGCTATATAAATACAACCAAATCTTATAACTGTAATATTTCTTAATTTAAATGAAAGGTTGTTGCTTCTTCTGTTTAATTTTTCTTGTGAAGCCAAATTGGACCTCTCTTTAATAACTTCCTCAACATCAGACTATCTAGAAAATAATTTCCTTGCATAAATGTAGTTGAGAGGTACTGCAGAACAGTAATTCTGTAGAAGTTAGCAAAGCACATTTAAATCATAGTTATGTTCTCATGACCTTTTGAATACAATGATGTAAGAGAGTTTTGCAGATTAACTGCTTTATTATGCACTCCCTGAAAACTGTCTGCTTCAAAAAGCAGCCTAACACCCCTCAATGATTTTGTTTAGTGTTTCAATTCAACTTTTCAGAAGGATTATTTTTTTAAAAGCCATACTGCTAAGTATGGCCTTTTAAATTATTTGTAGAGATTTGCTGTGAATATCTTGCTTGGTGAGCCACTGAGTTAAGTACACAGAATTATCCACAGAAATTAAGTCCTCTGAGCTTGTTTTTTCACTTTTTCAATTCGATCTTCACTATAAATTCATGCTAGTAATAGCTTTAGAATTTTATGCAGAAGTATTTTTCATTGCCTCACCATTTCAAATAGACAGGAAATTTTTTTCATTATTACCCCACTTCCACTCCTAACTAATAATTCAAATTCAGTCAATTGCACAATATATAAAATATATTTCAGATGTTTCTATAATATGCCACCCTGCACAATTTTATGAAAAACTGCATAGAATTATGGAAATAATTACATACTAATAATTACATTAATAATGTAAATCTAAGAGTAAGTATTAACAGAAGCAAGAAAATGGAAACATAATCATTATTATTCAATTTTAAAAAGGTTTTTAGTCCTCAATGTATTGTCCTGCTTCACAATAATCCTACAGATTTCAATCCAATGATGATCAAGGAGATATTCAGTGGGAGCATCTTGCATAGAGTTCTTCTGAAATCCCTCTCTATCTGGACAGGATGTTTTCTCTATTTTTTTATTCCCAGAAAAATAATTTCACAGCTTTATTGTTACAAATATCGGAAGAAAAAAGTGTCAGCAAAAATCAATATAATCTTAATGGGTTTCCTGAGTCATTAAAGAATGAAGGAAGAAAAGTATAGGATTTGAAGATCATAGTCACTTTCTACAATGAATTTTTGTTTCTGCATACATTTATATTTGCATGGGATGTTTGATCTACATGTATGAAGAAATGCAAAGTGCTGCACTCTCATTTTTGCAACTTTTGAAGAAAGTTATTGTAAAAGGCAATAATTGTTTTCTTTTGTCATGGCTCCAAATTTGCTTTGAGTGGCATTCTTTGTGATAAGACTCTGGCTTACCTAGGAGGCCAGTGGTGAGTGTCACGCGGCTGGAACCACTTTGTGGACAGTTTCACATTTGAAAGCATTTCTTTGGAGCTGTTTGCCTCAGAAAGGGAGTGCTCAGGGGTGTTTACTGGCGGAAGATCTGGCCTGTGACAAAATAACTGGTATGGGAGATTCGGGGATGATACCATTGTATCCTGTGAAGGCAAGATACAATTTGGCATCTCCCCGCTCCCTCTTACCTGCTGACTCAAGTCTGCAAGGCCTGGAAGGTGGGAACAAAGGAGTTCCTGCTGAGATCCAAAAGCCAGGAGCTGTCACTCCAAAAAGAGCTGACTCGACCACTTTGGACTAATAAATAAGTTTGTAATATCGTTAAGAGGAAGAAGAAAGAAGAAAGAAGAACAAGAAGAAGAGGAAGAAGAATAAGAAGAATAAGATGAAAGAAGAAGAGGAGGAAGAGGAAGAGGAAGTCCTCATCGACTGAAACCTCCAACGACCTGGTGACCCATCGCTGACAACCCATCGCTAATGCAAATCAGCATCAGAACTACGTGCTATGTTGGAATCCCGGTGGTGACTATCTCTCTCTTGCTTTCTACAAAGACTTCTTCCTTTTATTTCCTATCTCTTCTCTACCACCCATCTCCCCTTCCCCATCTCTCTCTAAACAATCAGAATTTGTAATAAACTGATTGGGCTAACATTTGACCTGTTGTGTCTTAATCTCACTGTTGGGTACACATATATCAAAAGAACCTCTTCTCCCTCCTATTAATTGGAACGTGACACAGGGTTCAGATTAGAAAAGCTAAAACCCAGATAGAATTTAATTTAGCCAGGGACATAAAGGGGAACAAGAAGAAATTCTACAGGTATATCAGTGATAAAAGGAAAGTCAGGGAAGATGTGGGCCCTCTCTGGAAGGAAACTGGAGGACTGGTCACAAGGGATATGGAGAAAGCTGAGGTGCTCAATGATTTCTTTGCCTCAGTCTTCACTGGCAAGAGCTCTAGCCACACTGCCCAAGCTGCAGAAAACAAAGGTAAGAACTGGGAGAAGGAAGATCTGCCTGCTGTAAGTAAAGATCAGGTTCGAGACGATCTAAAGAACCTGAAGATGCACAAGTTCATGGGACCTGCTAAGATCCATCCACAGGTTCTGAGGGAACTGGCAGATGAAATTTCCAAGCTGCTATCCATCATATTTGAAAGGTTGTGGCAGCCTGGTGAAGTTCCCACTGACTGTAAAAGGGGAAACATAACCCTCATTTTCAAGAAGGGAAAAAACTACAGGCCAGTCAGTCTGTGCCTGGCACAATCATGGAGCAGACTCTCCCACAGGCCCTACTAAGGCACATAGAAAATAAAGATGAGTTGATTGGTGGTAAGCAACATGGCTTCAGAAAGGGCAAGTCATGCCTGACAAACTTGGTGGCTCTCTATGATATAGTTACAGTGCCAGTAGATAAAGAAAGAGCAAATGATGTCATCTACCTGGACTTGTGCAAAGCATTTGACACTGTCCTGTGCAACATCATGGTCACTAAACTGGAGAAAAATGAATGTGATGGATGGAGCACTCGCTGGATAAGGAATTTTCTGGATGGTTGCACTCAGAGAGTTGTGGTCAGTGGCTCAGTGTCCAAGTGGAGACTGGTGATAAGTGGTGTCCCTCAGGGATCAATGCTGGGACTGGTGTTATTTAATATTTTTGTAGGCAACACGGACAGTGGGATTAAATGCATCCTCAGCAAGTTTGCAGACAACACCCGAGTGATGCAGTTGACATGCTAGAAAGAAGGGATGCTATCCAGAGAGACCTGGACAAGCTTGAGAGGTGGGTCCATGCCAATCTCATGAAATTCAACAAGGCCAAGTGCAAGGTCCTGCACCTGGGTCAGGGAAATCCCAAGCACAGATACAGGCTGGACAGAGAATGGCTTGACAGCGGCCCTGAGGAGAAGGATCTTAGAGTGTCAGTTGATGAAAGATTCAACGTGAGCCATCAGTCTGCACTTGCAGCCCAGAAGACCAAGTGTATCCTGGGCTGCATCAAGAGAAACATGACCATCAAGTCAAGGGAGGTGATTTTGCTCCTCTACTCTGCTCTTGTGAGACCCCACCTGGAGTACTGCATCCAGTTCTGGGGCCCCAAGCACAAGAAGGACATGGAACTTTTGGAGCAGGTCCAGAGGAAGGCCACAAAGATAATCAGAGGGCTGGAACACCTCCCATACAAGGACAGGCTGAGAGAGCTGGGACTCTTCAGCCTGGAGAAGAGAAGGCTCCGGAGGGATCTTATAGTGGCCTTCCAGTACCTGAAGGAGGCCTACAGGAAAGCTGGAAAGGGAGTTTTTATAAGGGCATGTAGCGACAGGACAAGGGGAAATGATTTTAAACTGTAAGAGGGTAGATATAGACTAGTTATTAGGAAGAAATTCTTTACTGTGAAGGTGGTGAGACACTGGAACAGGTTGCCCAGCGAGGTTGTGGATGCCCCCTTTCTGGAAGTATTCAAGGCCAGGCTGGATGGGGCTTTGAGTAATCTGGTCTACAGGGAGGTGTCCCTTCCTATAGCAGGGAGGCTGGAACTAGGTGATCTTAAATGTCTCTTCCAACCCAAACCATTCTATGATTCTATGAAAGTGAGATATCAGATGCAGAACATGGGCAGAAGGCAACGTCAGAACCAGGGTGTCCCAGTGTAACAGAAGGGGGCACCCACTGATAGCAGATGCTAACTGGTATAGCTGAGAGAAGCTGAGCAATCATTTTCGAAACTCCATCTATTCATATTTTGGATCATTAATTCCCTTTTCCACTTTCTTTTTAATGTTTTTCAGTTTCTGTTTTAAGAACCACCTTAAGAAACATCCTGCATTTATTTCCTTATGCTACATAGTGCCTACAACAAGTGAGACCAACAGGTATGGTCAGCTTAAACACTTCACTGGATGGTAGGAGTAGACCAAAATCCTGGGCTCTGCGTCAGGTCATCCAGTCTCCACTCTGCATGCTGTCAGTACATCCAGCTTTCCTCTTTCAGGTGGGGAGCACCCATGAAATTAGTGACCAAACCTAATGCAAGTGAATTCTCCCTACTCTCCTGCCTGGATGGTCCTGTAACACCTGGAGCTGGTTCATAGGATTTCACTTAAATGCTCACCAAACATGATGAGAGGTTTTTACATTTCCAAGTTAAAGGCAGAAGGGATAGTTTGAAAAGTGAAATGACTTTTGAGGAAGAATGCTGAAATAGAGTAATTTGCTTCCTGAGTCATTAAATAGTAACATGCTTCCTGGCAGGAGCAAGAAAATACAGCGGAAGTAAAGCTCTTTGAACAGCAGAAATACATTATTTTGGAGTAAAACCCAACTGAGAAAATAGGCATGCCAGAAAAATGGCTGCTGCCAGCTGTCCAGGAAATGACAACAGCATGAAAAAGCTTAATATAGGTAGAGATGAATAGGTGACAAAATGAGAACAGGAAAGAGCTGCTGTCCTCAGGAGGAGCTAAGTGGACTAATTGTTTTATTCATTTCTGTCTTTCCTTGGTCTTTTGAAGAACTTTGAAGTAATATAACTATCTTCTTTTAATGTAAACATTTATTATTCTCTACAGTTAGACGTAGGCATTAAAGAAAGATGGCAAAAAAAGAGAAAAGGAACCGACTTAGTTTGAAAAGAAAGATAATATAAAAATAAGAGATAAAAGTTACCAACATAAGACAAACTGATTTTAACAGTCTGAATCACCAGCTTGTTGATCTTTCCGAGCATCTTTATTCAGCTGTCTAAGAAAATTAATTTCATGTGAGTGGGGGCATTTTGTAACAGCTAAGTAGTAATCACCACCTTCATTTGGTTATTACTATTCATGCTTTGGCAAGTCTTCTTAGTTTCAGAATTTAATTGATTAAACATTATATTGCTATGTATTCAAATCTGAAAGCAATCTTCCTCATGCTTTTATATAAAATATAGAATTGATTATTCAGGCACATCTATGTTTGTTCTGAGACATTGTAGTCCTTGAATAAACATTTCTAGAGAGAGCCAATAGGTCAAGAACAATTTTACTATGGTATTTATATGAACATATCCCAGAAAATCCTCTTCTGTTTCATGGGAAAATTTGATAACTTTTCTTATCAGGTCCCTAAAAAATATACAGAAATAAGCTGAGATCACCTACTTAGGACAGATTTGGATCTAATGAAAGCAAATATTACCAAATCCTGCAAATGAAGCCTCATTGTCCCATATCTAATTAGGTAGTCACTTAATTAACATTGCTTAGTTAATTAATTCATATCAGTATATACCTGTTTTCCCTCTCTTCTTTCATTCTGAAGAAGCTAGTATGTACATTTGATTACGCTGTTAATTAGATGAATCATTCATTCAAATCTTTAACAGGAATATACTACCTTTCTAAGAGTTAGAGGAAAGAGCTTTCTACTCCCATGTTATGTATCAATGCCTGAGGCTGTGTGATGGATATCGTTTGTTTTCTTTCCACAAGGTTTGCAGCCAGTTTGAGTGCTTTCTAACAAAAGCAGAACTCAGATCTCCACTTCACTCAGTATTTAAGGACTTAATATGCAATCATATACCTGGATTTTTTTCTTTTCTGTCACATTTATAACATAAATTTTAATTTTTATGTTCTAATTGGGATGGGACTGAGTGAACATCCAGTTCTGAAGAGAATTTTAAATAATTTACTAAGATTCAAACTTGATCAAAACTCTACTCACATACTTCTATTCCTAGCTAAACAGATTTGCTTCATGAGGGCCAGGTTATTGGTAGTGCTGGGTGATAATGAACTTCTCTCCTGACGTCTCACCCATGCAATGCACATGGTGGACAACACATGCAATAACTGAAGCAGCTTAGGAAGGATCAGTCACTGTCACTTACCAAAAGATCAGCTTGACTTTCACTGTCAGTATTCAGTGGATTTTAGTGCTGTTCTGATATTACAGTACACTACACTCACACGTGCCTCATTCTGCTAGATTTTCTGCCCTTTAATATGAAAAATCAGCCAGATAATATTTTTGCTCCTGTTACCTTTTTTTCTGGTATGCTTCTCTTTAGCATCATACACTGTGCTTTACTTCAGTTCACTTACAGGATGAGTGTAAGAAACAAGTTAGCAGATTTTCCAAGCAATACCGCTTGCTTCATGTGCTTGCCCAGCCACTCCTAGTGGTAGGATCGATACTTCTATTTTGAAAAGAGTGATTGTGGTGCTTATATAGGAGAATAAATAATAATGGCTGTGCATTTAGTGCACAGATGAAGCAGATTTACAGCAGAGAGGCTTTACAGTGGCTTCTCTCGCAACTTTGCCCATATCTTTCAAAGCATCTAGCAAGCTCTACCCTGGCCCCAGCATCTTCAGCACAAGTTAAGATCTATTTATGTGTTGTATTTAATATTTATTTCAGTGTAAACTGCAAACACAGTTCTTGATGAGAAGAGCTTCAGAGCTGCCTACTCTCCCTGAAGGCAGTAGGTTGCTGTGCTGGCTGTCAGTGAATAGGCTCTGTGGCAATGAGTCATGGACTTGCTGTTGTCAGTGGAATAGCTCCAACCAGGTGTGTGGAAGGTATCCCTGCTTCTTCCCCTTTAGCCTGGAAGTTTGGTAAAGGAGGTTTCAGTCCCTTTTGTCAAAGGTAACAAATAAATAGTCTGCTGAAATAGAGACTGACTATAAAAAGGGGGGAATCACAACTTTTCCAGCACTATTGCCTAAAAAATTGAGAGATGATTTCTGCACTGTTATCAGAGAAGGATTAAAAGGATGGACCGCAAGTGAAAAGAATCACTCCTTGCAATCCAGAATAGGCATCAGTGCTCACCAAGAAGTGAGCATTTTCCATTGCCCACCTCTCTCCATTATCTGCAGGTGTGCTGCACAGGACTCTGAATCGCCCTCCAGCATCCAAGTATCTGTAAATTACATACTGTAAGTCACACCTATTTCTCTCTTTGGGTACACCCTTATGAACAGTATTTTTCTGTCACTTCAGCACCCTGTACAAAACAGATGCAGTTCATATAGCCCCTGCATAATTTGTTCTCTTTTTTTCCTCTATTAGAGAAACAGTTGCTGGAACTGAAAAAGATCAAATTTCCTTCTCATTCTGATCATACCTTACCCAATATACTGTAGACATTTTCACCTTTTTAGACACAGAAACTGCCATCAACACAATACAAGCACGTTGCTAAAGGATTTGTAGGCTTACAATAAATGTGCATTAGAAGTACAATGGATCACACACAGCACACTCTCTTCCTCTCAGACAATAATGGCAGCACTAAGCACCTATAATTTCCTTTGGCTTGAAGATCTAGAGACACCACAAGGTCAAAGAAAGATAACTGAAGAATAAGCAGAAAATAAGCAAGGCAAAGAAGAAGCAAGGCATCCATTTTCTTTATTGGAGCTTAAAAGTAGGAAAGAAAGAGCCCCAAGATACACATATACATATGCACTTTTTCCATGAGACAAAACACTAATCTATCATTGTTTAACAACATTGATGTATTTCTAGTTTTAGCAAGATCAATAGATAGGAAACATTACCTGTACCATTTATGAGCATTCCTAGTGTATATCTGTGCAAATACCTTGAATGATTTGTACTTATTTGTGATTTTAAGTCAAAGACAGTATCTTAAACATCACCAAAATGGTGACTGGAAGTCTCTTAGTCCAGGCTCCAGTCTAAACAGGACCATCATGAGCATTATATCAGGTCAGCTGTGATGACTAAGAGTTCCCATTATAAGTACTGGAAAATAAGCTTTACGAATCCATCAATTTAATATCAGCAAAATACATTTGCTTTTATGAAAGGGAAATGAATTGCATAAAATTACTTCTTAATTTATTTGGGCAATTGTTTTGAAAAAAAATTTAATGAGATATTTTTCAGGTTCTTCACCAGCCTATTGCGCTGTCAAACTTCTTAAAAAAGGAAAATTCAACTAAAAATGCAAATACTTGTCACATCGTTAATAAAAAATATTTTGTCTTTTTTATCCAGTTTATTCTTAAGATTTGTCAGTTATTAACCGCGTATTCACTGTTTTATCCCAAGTATCATTTAATCCCCAAATATGTGTTTCTCTAAACTGACTAATTAAAAAATTCTCCAGAAAGCAGTGTTATAACTGGGCTAATAATTATCCTGGAGCCTACATGACTCTTTCATAATGTTGCATCATTGTTCCAAAATTATTTTAGTATAATTTTCGTTACAGAAGAGAAGGCAGAGAAGCTGTTATTCTTTGATACGATAGAATGATTCGATCTTAAAAATAAAAAATGCTGATTGATTTTCATTGCAAGGTAAACAGCAAAATGAGAAAACGCCCACCCGAAAGGCAATAGAGGACTCTCCTCTGATGAAGGAGTGTATAGTATTTCATAGCTGATGAAACCACTGTAGCATTACAAGGAAATACTTTTCTTCATTGCTGAGCCCGTATTCCTTACCTTGATTTGACTTCGCATAATTTGAATAGCATTTCATATCTTCAAAGCACTGTACATGCATTAACTAATTTCACTTATTAAAATTTGACACTGCTGTCTAATGTTAAATTCCCAAGTGCAGCAGATTTGAAAACTTCCTGATAAGTATGCCGTGATAGGCTCTCTCAAGTGTATGGTTGTACATTCTATTTTGATGTTGTTATATCTGTAACCCCTCATTGGTTCTATGCTGTCAGGTAACAAGGAGTTATGACTACTAGACCTCCAGACAAGGAGAAAAGACTGGAAGGAAGGAAGAGAGGAAGAACAGGGAGAAAGGTGGCATAATTTCCTTTTTTTGAGGGGAATTTTGTCACCCAGAGAAGGCGTTGCTTCATATCCACATTTCAAGTCACCATTACAGCTTAGCCACCAAAATTTACACACTGTTTAGTATAAATGAAAATATCTAGACAGATTTGGTACTGTAGTTTGAATGTTGCATTATGAGCTTATTCTTCTAACCTGAATGCATTCATGAAGGAGAACCCTGACACACTCATTAGGACAAAATGTTAATGTCCTTAGAAGCAGCAACCAGCAATGCTCTATATCCAATGCAGATGCTGTCTCAGGTCAGCTCCACTCAACCTTACACATTCCTTTTCTTTTCAGAGGCAGATCTGAATGTTGTCGGTCTATGGGAAAAATATAGATATATATATCAACCTGGGGAGTGACTGCAAGGAGAGAATATGGCACCAGGCCACAAGTCAGAAGGGATGTGGCCTACATTAATTGTAGAACACAAGGTAAACCCCAAATTTTACAAAAGAAGGAGATAATCTGTCTGCCAAAGATGACTGATTGGAAGAGAAGGCTACAGGCCTTAATTATTTTGTTCTTTCCTAATTTTAGGAAGACAACATCAATAAAGCATCTGTTTCAAGAACTCAGTGAAGAGGGGTATGCAGGAATTACTACAATGAAAGACTTCAAGGATTCAGACTGAGCATTTCAAATCTTGAAATTTGTGTTTCTGAAGTGTATTATGTGGCCAATTAGATGTACAGATCTCTTCAGTGACATAAAGGAATCTTCACTTTGCTTTCTAACATACCAGTCGGAAAACATTTAAAGGGTAAGTCCCCCTTCTGAGCAGAAGCACCTGCAAAGCATTGATAACATGACCTGCACAGTAGCAACCTGAGGCTGAGTAATCATAGAATCATAAAATCATATAATTGTTTGAATTGGAACAGATCCCTAAAGGTCATCTTGTCAACTCCCCTGCATAAACAGGGACATCTACACCTAATTCAGGTTGCTCAGAGCCCCGTCCAGCGTGACCTTGAATGTCTTCAAGGATGAGGCATCCATCACCTCTCTGGGCAACCTGTTCCAGTGCTTCACCACTTTTACTGTAAAAGGGTGTTATTGTTATATAAGGCAATTGTTAGATAAGGTTATTTTTATATAAAATTATTGTTCTATTTTTCTTTTATCTAGTCTAAATCTCCCCTCTCTTAGTTTGAAATCATTTCCCCTTGTCCTATCACAACACACCCTGCTAAAGAGACTGTCCCCTTCCTTCTTATAGCCCCCTTTAGATACTGAAAGGCCACTCTCAGGTCTCCCCACAGCCTTCTCCTCTCCACACTGAACAGCCCCAGCTCTCTCAGCCTGTCTTCATAGGGGAAGTGTTCCATCCCTTGGATCATTTTTGTGGCTCTCCTCTGGCCATGCTCCAACTGGTCCACATCTCTCCTGTACTGAGGACTCCACATCTGGACGTAGTACTTCAGGTGAGGCCTCACCAGTGCAGAGCAGAGGGGCAGGATCACCTCCCGTGACCTGCTGACCACACTTCTTTTGATGCAGCCCAGAATACAGTTGGCTTTCTGGTCTGTGAGGGCACATTGCTTGCTTGTGTACATCTTGCCATTCACCAAGTCTTTTTTTGCAGGGGAAATCATTAGCAGTAAACAGCAATAAATAATAAGGGTGAATCATCAAAAAAATCATTTATATTTACATATTGAGATGAAATAGGACAATTCAGTTTGTGTATTAAGAGAATTTCCCTGCAGTACTTCAAACTGTTTTTCATACTTTCAGATGAGCCTACTCCTCCTGAGGTTGCTGTAGTTGCTCTACGAGCTCCTGTTATATAAACAGAGAAGTCATCTCTTTTACCCTGCCCTTTCCAGCTTGCCTTAGCATATGCCGCTAGTTCTCACAGCCAACAGGCTCTGACAACTGGCAGTCTGTCTGTCAAGAGGATCTGAAAAAATCAAAGCGTTAAACAGAACGCTCAGCTCAGGATCATCTCAGTGGCTTCAGGGATGTGTCTGCAACATTGATACTGCAGCAGGATGCCTGTTTTTCTGTGAATGCAGAATCTACTTTAAAGTGGTAATATTTCTTTTTTGCATTGCTTAATCACCAGAAAATTGCATATTCTAAAAGCCAACCTCCCCCTTCCTTCCTCTGGGCTAGGCAGAGCCCTGAGAAAGTATAGCCAAGCACCTTTGTGCAGACAGAAATGGGTGCTTTGCTCAAGGTGACCCTCCCTGTCTCTCATCCTGGACACTTCACCAGGCTGCTGTCACCTTCTTCTTGCTTCTTCTCACCTTTTAGAACATTGTCTACTTCCCTTCTGCCTGGCTTATGTCAGGTGAGGAGCTGATCCAACGTTGTCACACCAGGCAACTGGCGCCCGGCCGAGCAATATTGTCCCTTTGCTGCTGGAAGCTGAGAGCACAAGGAGAGGAGGCAGTGACCTGCCTGGCAGTGCTGACAGCAGGGGAGGAATGCCAGCGGCACGGCTGGGATGGTGCCAGGAGCCGTGCTGGGAGGGCTTCGACTCTGCATTGCTGGACTTCTGCAGGAATGGGGCAACTTTGCTGATCTTCCTGACAAGCACTTAGGTTTTATTCTCTCAAGTGTAGTCCTTGATGAAGTTTAGGAGCTGACAGAGAAAAGCAGCTTTGTGCTGCTGTCACTGCTTCTAATTACCAGCTTTAATAAGGCTTCATACTGATTCTTTCTCCCTGACTTTTAAGATGGTGTTATGGCCTCTCAGGTGAATGGATGATTCTTTCAGAGAAGCCAGCAGCAAGAGCAAATCTACAGTGCTTATTTGATACCCACAAACTAAACTGGCTTGTAGTGCAAGTGCAGCATGTTATGATAAATATTCAGCCCAGAAAAAAATCAGTCAATATAAACAGGTGATGGGAATATTACCCTGTCTTCTTCCCCATAAGTGTTTTTTTAAAGTGAATCCATTTCAAGCATGTGACCAATTCTGATCACATTAAAATTGCTTATATACAACCCCCTGTTTTAAAACAACCTTTCTGAAGAAGAATACCTCTGCTTAGGCAGACCATTTGTCTTTGATAGCAATCTGAAGGATTTTTGATGCAGTCACCTTGTAAGGCTGCAAACTGACAACACTGTGCAACTCATCCACAAGCTGTAGTGCACTTGTCTTGAGATAATTCCCTTTTTTTTTTTTTATCCTTGTTTAGATTCTGTGCTGTCAGATTTGGGGATTTTTTTGAAACAGGTTTTCTTCTTTTTCAGTGAGTTGATGCAACGAGTCACATAGTTCACCCCAGCATTTTATACGATAAATAGGAAAGATAATTTAAATTGGCACAGATCCTATAAGATATGTCAATCAGTTCTAAGTGCCATCTGTCACAGTGCGCTGAGAGTGGAGGAGAGAGGAAAGCACCCACCAGTTCATCTCACTGGCGCTCCCCGCCAGGTGCCTGACTGTCCGTCAGCAGCCGTGTGCCGTCCTGCTTTATGAACAGCCACTTGTCCTGTTCTATGCTGGGGGCTACAGCAGACTTTGTGAAAACTACATCCAAAGCTAAGGTTATACCTCTCTTCACAAAAGAGGAGTCAGAGTCAAAGCAGCAAAAATCCTCTGTTTTCCTTGCCAAATTTAGAGGGCAATTCTTTTGTTCCCTTTTCCCTTGCAAAGATATATCTATCTTACGGTGTTCATGTGCAAAGCTCCATTTCAACCTAGGAGTGCCCAGACTTCTCGCTTACTTGTAATAGGATGTTTTGCTGCACGAGGGCATCACTCACCTTTCTGCTTCTATACTGCCACTCCACAAGTGCCTGAAGAAAATGATCTGTGGTTTTCTCTATCCGTGTTTAGTTTGGTTCTGCTAGGGAGGGGAGGAGGGGTATCTTGTTTGGTTGGTTTTTGGTAGGGTAAAGTGTTGTGTTGTAATGATAAAGGATTAAACACTTTCTAACTCCATTCCCTTGTCTGTACAGGCATCGATGTTAAGGCAGATATTTGTGCAATTAGCAGTGTCAAATGCATCAGGAGCAGACCGGCTGACAGAGATGAGCCATGTCATCCCTCCTTTCCTCTCTGTCCACAAACCAAACTGCATTGAATGAGCTACACAAAATCTTTTCCAGTTTTTCTCTGATTGCTGCTGGTTGCAATCACAGGATTGCTGATGGTGCAGCCAGAACTCTTCAGACAATAGGTTGTTGTTTTTTTTTACATTTTCCAGATCCCTCCTCCAGGTTGCCCTGGTCTCTAAGTGGATCTAACCAGAAAGACTTTTTTTTTTTTTTCAATTCTATTTCTTGACTATTATCAAAGGAGAAATGCCGTGCAAAGCTCTTCCCATTTTTATCCCTAGCTTTCCTCAGACAGATGTCTTTATTCAGTCTTTAAGTTTATTCCCTTCATTCCCTCATGAAAGTAGCATCTTCAAAATCTTCCCCACCTTCTCTGAACCTTTGACGAGCAGCAACCAGGTTGCAGTGATTTTGATAACGGCCTTTCTCTGTCACTGAGAGCTGCTTGTGCTTGCTTCAAATCTGTTTCCTATGTTTCCTCTGCCTCTGAGAGTCATGGTAAATGGAAAATAATGTCTTCAAAAAGTATTATTTATTTACTAGAAACAGCAAAATTATCACAGCAGTGTCTTCAACTGCAGTCAGAGCTTCGATGTGCTAGAGAAGAGTAAAAACCAGTTCTTGTCCTAAAAAATAAATTACACAACAAATAAGACAGAGGAATTGTCGAGGAAAAGGATATTAGGTCTGTGGGAATGTGAACACCATTTCTTTTGACTATTTATGGAGAAGACTTATGAGTCTGGATATTGTTTGTCTGTCCTCAACTAGATACAGTTTTCAAATGTAATTATAGAAGATGGTACTCTGGAAATCGGGACAGCTACAGGTCATTAAACAGCATATGTTGAGAGTCACTGATGCCATGAAGCACCCACTTAGTGGGTGATGTACAACATAAAACCTAATTTTATATTTGCAAAACAGAACGTATGCTAAGAGTGGGCAGGTGGACAACAAGCTACTTTTAAATAATAGTTGTTTTTCCCTAATCAAATTTTATCTGTCTTCCCTGGAGAAGCAAAACATACAAACTTTAAAAATCATCTATGTAATTTAATTAGACAATCATGAAATATCTTATTATTTTAGCCATATTAAATTAGAAGCATAAGCTTTTCTGCCTTGTAAGCCTGTAGGTTCATTTAAAATCTTATAGGCATTAGCCCACATTTTATTAAATACTGTAGATTTCAAAACAATTCCAACAGAACTTAAGCAGAGCATTACTGCTGTCATCTCTTCTGGAAGACTGCTCAAGAAAAATGCCTCTTGATGATACAGACATCCAGGAGTACATTTTGTCATTCTGCATAGAGATGATTTTCATTATGACTTGTCCTCACTCCATATGCTAAATAAATTAATCTCAATTTCTTTCCATCTCAGGATGAATTTCAGATAAAAAAATGGAATTGAAATTTCTTGTTCTTGCTCTCCTAATCTCATTTTCCTTACACAATCACAACATTGCAACACAGTTCATCTTATGGAGTGCCTATACATTTGAATTTTTTTTAATGGGCACCCTCCCCTTTCTATTGAGAAGGTGCCCATGTCTATCCTCCCCATTCCCTTTTGAATAAGCCACCAAACTCTCTTAAGCAAAGTACTTCCTAAGGAAAGAACCTATAAATGCTCCAGCAGACCCTCCTCCCATGAGTCAGCAAGTTCCTGCACTGTTCACACAGTGCACATTCTCAGCAAAGAAATGGCCGAAACAACCGCCTATAAACGTTGGACAAAGAAATTATGATCTCTTTTTAGGATACCCCGCCTTGCAGAGACATCTTTTGCTCAATTAATTATTTAAAATTAATTTTCCTCATGCTCTTTTATTACACTGTGACATCCCCTGACTTCTTCTGCAGAGTTCCTTTGTAATATCTGAGAGGTCTAAGAGGCTAACATCTATCAGCCACATGCAAGTCATTAGTTGACTGATGCCTTCCGTGGCATTACATTAGCAGCCAGCTTCCCTGCTCTGGGGCTGCACAGCAAGCTCCTCTGCTCCAATCAACTCCAAAAGCTGCCTCTGCTCTACCGGTGCTCAGAACTCCACAAGCATGATGTAAAATACATTATCTGTAATCATGTAAATTTGTACAGTCGGAGAGTCGGTTTTTATTTGCTTGGTAGGAGAATCCACAGGCTTGCAACACTCCAAAGCTTTAAAATTGCTAGGTACAACTGCTGTGACATTTCAATTCAGCTGTGCTCATCCCAAATGATAGAACAACCATCTCTGACCTTTCACATGCACGTCTATGCATAAAACTCGACAGTGAGTAAATGTTTGAAATCTCTCTTGGAGAACTGAAAGCAGCTGCTACCCTGCATGTGTATCTGCAAGGATTTAGAAGACTTTCATTAATATTCTGCTAAAGTAAGCCTGAGAAATTTTATTGGTAGAAGTAGCACTCAGCCTCAGAGAAATAATAGGTGAAAGACAGTATGTGACATGCACTCACATCAAACCTCAGCAGAAATGCAAAGCAGTATCTATGGCTATGTTCCTCAAGAAGGTGTGGAGTGTCACCTGTGCCCACTCCTGTGTTGTTTATGCCAGCAAATGTCAGACAGAGATCTGCATCCACACTGTGCCACTTCATTATTGCTTTCTTCATTTGGCCAGAGGGCCCAAAATACATTCCCCAGAAGAGAAAAGTTGTCAGAAGAATTTATGATGAAAGCATATGGGCATATGGCATATGGGAAATGAGCTGATTTAGTGTCACTCCTTAGTAGTCTCTTGCAAACACAGTCCCACAGAGCTTCTGCCTGTTAAACAAACCTTGTTCCTCTACCAAATTGTGGCATCTAAAAAAACGCTCTTTTGCTCTTTCTGGCATGAGACTGAAGGGAAGTTTTAAGAGCTGAATCTACTAATGTACATAAATTTTCTGCTTATATCCTCTCATGGGATGTGATATAGCAAAAAGTGACCTACAATGCTGCTTTTCATGCTGCCTTTAAAACAAGAACACCTTTTTTTTTCAAATGTAAGGAACTGACTTCCTACTTGAGAAAAACGAATGACTGCATAACCCTTGTACTAGGGGTGTCTGTTCCAAATCTCTTGGCAGTATGTTACACAGATAAACCGAATAACAAATTTGCAGCCTTTGTATGTGTGTGTGAGTGGAGACATCATCTTTAAATCATGAAAAAGAGGACAATCAAAGATCTCATTGCACCTCTTTAAAACCCAGTAAATTTCAATAAAGACTCTGTCAGCAAATACATTTGTAATTTTTAATGTTGTTACTTGTCCTAGAACCTGAGCTTACATCAAAAGTGCCATGTACACCAATGGATCTAGGGAGGAATCCTGATTACTTCCTATCTGCATCATCCAAGAAAACAGCAAAGCAGAAAAAGACTTCCACAGCTTGTGGATATATTCTATTTGGAATGGAATTGAATGGAATACTTTTGAAAGTTACAACATTAATAAACCAGGAATCTGTCTGTTTTTAAAGGTAATTTCTAGTTTAGCATTTTTGAATGATACATTCGTTTTAATAAACCTTTTGAATTTTGCACACAATTAGAGCTATTTATAATTATAATAACAAATATTCATCCCATGCTAACTGAAGTTAAAGGTGGATTTGATTTAATAGCAACTGTTTTTATTCTATCTTTACTTAGATAAGTACGGATATTATATATATATAGTATTTTTGTCTTCAGTGTTCTCCTGAAGGGCATGCTAATCTTGAAAACAGTTGATTATATTTAAATGTTAAGCTGTCAAATAACTTTTATTTGAAAGGAAAGGAAACAAGATCTGAATCTTGTTGAAAACAGTATAGTGTGTGCTGATTCCTATTCTTCAGGTTTGTTCAAAATCACTGACTTATTTATGCAAGTAAGACCCTCACTAAGATGTCAGTCCTTTAAATTGCTTTGCTTAACAATCCCTAAATTGTTATGCTTGGTTAGCTTCCTCTGAAACTAGGCTAGTAAAATATAATATATGTACAGAAGTTAAACTAAATTTGACGTCTCTACTTGCCTTGAATACTACTGACTAATCTTACATAAATATTAACACATAGAACAAGGACAAGTGCTCATCCTCCTTCACTGTCATACGGACTGAAAACTAGATCAGTCTTTCAAGCATCCTTGATAACATATAAACAATTCTTCTTCACAATTGTCATTTCACCCAAAGGTGAAAGCTGAATTGTTATTCCAGGGCAGGAACGGTGGCAAGATTTTTAAACTGATGTTATGAACGTTCTTCACTTGATTGGAAATGATTGAGAGATTGGCTGATTCAAATCGACTACTTGTGTTGAATTTTAGGTTATGGATAGTTCTGTGACTGCTATAGGACAATGTTGACTTAATAATAACTGCAGACATTTTAATATATGTATAGCTCTATAAAGTTGAATTGTCATCAATATATCTTAGTTATTTCTTGGCAATAACACAATCTTATTAGATATAAATAGTGTCTAATCTACCTCCCACACTATAGTACACATACCAGAAATCTCGGTAGCAAGTTGGAGAGAACGAAAAATAAGGTTGAGAGCTGAACAATAAATGAAAACTTAAGAGAATTTTAATATGATCCCAAAAGAAAAGCACTAAATGCAAACATGAATTAGTGATTCTTGTAAAAACCATGCTTCTTTACATTATATTTTGAAAAGTGCAGATTTCCTATAGATTTTAAAACAGTGTTTTTCTCCACTTTCTGCTCTCTATAGTTTTCCTAAAGCTGGTGATACTATCACTGTAAGAACATCTTTGCTATTGTTCTTATGTAACAAAGTTTTCATTTCTTCAAAAGTGTCAGAGTTTAGTACTCTCTGATCAGGTTATTTTGGATAGTCCCCACAAGGGAGGTTTACTCTTTAGCATAAAATTTGCTTATTCGTGGCTATTTGGCATTACAGATAATTTTAATTTAGCAGAGTAATGCCAAAATATATTGAAATCACAACATAAACACAACAAAGCAATTTCAACGTACAGTTGAACCACAGTACAAACCCAATGCCCACTCACCATTAGTGGCTCGCATCAGGCTTAGCCAGCTAGGGCCTCTTAATCTCTTCACAGTTCATTTTGTTGATTGTCAGTTTTCAGACTCTACTTTGGGCTATGCTTCACATATACTTTTCCCATGTTCATCTGGCTGGCTCAGGAAGATGTTCCCACTTTTGTGATTAAATGTGGGAAGGTGATTCACACATCCAGTAGATACACTCAACTAACACAACAATTTATCCAAACTGTCAAAGGCAAATAAATGTCATCATTGCCCATGCCGGTATGTTAAATACATGCATAGACAACTGCATAAGTGTTCCAGTATTGAATCTTAGGGGTTTGGGACATGTTTAGGAGGTATGCATGTGCAAGTCCCATTTCCTTAGGAATGATCTATGCCTGCCATTCTGGCCCATAAGACATATGTATTATCATCCTTGGAATCACTTGAGTTTGCCCTCTCTCTCTATCAACTTCTGCCTTGAAAGACTCCTCAGACCAATTCTGCAGCTGAAGTTCCTTCCTAAATTGTGGTATTTCTGTGGTTCATCAGCCGCTTTGTCTACATCAAATACTTTCCAAATGGTTGTGACCTTAACATGTCTGAAGTCATCAGTGTTACTTTTACAGGATGGGTCTTCGTATGGAAAATACACATTATATCAGGATATTCAAATATACAGCCGTGCTCTAGAGGTCTTAGATATGTCTGATTGTCCTTAACAGTTTTATGGGCTTAATTCCTTTTTAATATTCCAAACAGATATGCTGAGATGGAAAGCTGGCTTCTTAAATCAACCCTGTTAACACTCATGTGGAATATTGAGTACTGTATCTCACAGGAGCAAGTTAAACCAATTCCACAAGATTTGTTGCTTATCGCTTCCCAAATAAGAGTCTAAGATTTGCATTTGATTTATTAAGACACAACTGTATTGGGAGAACCTGTCCCAGGGCAAAGCTTTTCTATGCACCTTATTGATATAGCTGTGATCAGCAAAGACATGTAAGCTCTGTTTGGAAGTAAAATTTTCAGACCTTAGTAAGATATTTTTCTTTAGTTTAATGCTTTCAGGGGTATTTCTGTTTATAAACATATTTAAATCATTGGCCTCTGGGACAAGCTGCACTTTGCACTTATTAACTGTATTTTCTAGGCTAGAATGGAATGATAAGAATGGGTATTTGGGAGTTTGGTGGGGAATTTGGTATGCCCTTCAATTATTTTTTTTTTTCAAGATAAGGAGAAGCTGCTATGACATTTGTTTTAGGATTCATTTTTTATTCATGATTAAAGGGCTGAAGATCAAACAATGTGCTAAAACTTTTGGAGATCAGTTCCACCTCCAACATGTTTTTCTTGGACTATAGTGCTATATCTTCACCCACTTGATATCTACTGTTGGGAATGCCCTTTTGAAAGTGGGTATCTATTTTGAGAGAATAGCCATGGTTACAAGAGCAGCCCCTAAATTCTGAATTCAGTACATCAACACGGTCTTCCTTTGAGAGGAAAGATGCACAGTGACCTCACCTCCTCCTGGAATACCACATAGTCCTGTGGCTCAACTTTTGAAAAACAAGTCAGTAGAGTCAGTAGATACAGCTGTCAAAATGAGGAGGTCCTGTATCTCAAGTTACTCATTCGCATATTCACACGCTGCAATTACATGAATTCTGCCAAAAAGGAGATTTCCTCTCCCCTGTCTGTGTTTGGACAAAGACTCAGCTGAAATGGGGAAGCCTACTGTGAACTTCTGTATCAGAGACACAGTATTTAGTATAAGAGCTACCGAGCTCTCTCACAGAAATCCTTGTCTCTATACACAGTGAAGAATTGCCTTGTGCAGACATCTGAAAGCACTTCTCTCTCCCTCCCCCAGCTTTGAAAGTCTGGGCACATAACTTAGCTGGTTATGACAAAAAAACCTTACCTTTAATATATCGCCACACGTATTTTAGGGGCCCAAAATAATTCAGCAGATTCTAGTCTTCAGTATTTTCCTTCAGACAGCTTTTTGCAGTAGGAAAAGATCAAGTTTTTTGGCTCTGTCAGTGTTAAAATCTTTATTACTTATCTGAACTCCTTCAGTTTCTTTGAGTCTCTACAGGAGGTTAGATTTTTTTTTGCTTTGCTTTTTTTTTTTTTCTACTTAATTCAGTATCTAATATTTCTCTTATACTCCTCACTTTTAATTTTGAGGCACTTGGTGCTAAGAGATAAGTCTGCAGCAGATGTAATTATCCAGCAGGATATTAGTCACTTGCTACTGCCACCTACCTGCCTTTGTCATACCAGTGTGTTTTGGCTGGGAAGGGAGCTCAGAAATCCTTCCACCTTCCTTTCAATTATTTCTTCATGATAAATAGCTGCATGGCAGCCAGACAGAAAAATCAGAAGTTTAAACTTTAAACCTGAGACTCATCAGCCCTCTAGTCAATAGATCTGACTCTCAGAAGCTAGCCCATGCTTTATCTTTATTGCTGGCATCACCACGTTGACTTTTTAAACTAAAAAGAACAATTGTAATTGTCTAGTTTGTTCCCAGGCTCCTACCATTTCCTTCAGGCCTGTAACTTCAGCTGGAACCAGACGCATCTATCAGGAGGCCATTCAGTTTGATGTTAAAGCTTTAAAAACCAGTGTATCAGCGTACGCTGAGTTAACTGTAGTGTTTCTTTTAGAAATATTTTTGCATGATTTTACCTCATTTTATTTTGCAGTCATTGCAGCTCTTTAGAAGATATGTTATCCTACTGCTATAGGTTAAACTCACTTTGCATTTCGATGAATAAATAGATCATGCTTCTGAGAACAGTCACATCTCCACCATCCAGGATAATCAAGTGGATTGGGACAGATGGGAAACAAGCAGGCGAACTACTTCAGGTCATAAGGATGCTAGGCAACACTAACCAAAAGCTTCCAAATAATTCTGTGAGGAGTGAGTTCACAATAATCAGTGAATTGACCTAAAATTGCTCTCACAGTGGCTTCCTTGTATCAGGCAACTGGTTTCTCACAGATTTGCTCATACAGATACAGCACTGGATCTCTGTTGGCTTCATGCATTTTGATAATTCTGCACCAGAAATCAAAAATCTGTCTACCAACACTGCTGGAAAGTGATTCTGAAGAATTTCCCTTGGATCTCTGTGACCTTATCCGCTCTCCTACCATTCCATGCTGGATCTGAGCTGGCTTTATGTAGAGAGTGACTCCAAGTCACTCTTCCCAGAGCTGCCAGTAATAGGAATGAGTGTTGGGAGGTCTGAGCTGGCTTGGCATACAACAGTTTAGTGGCTCCTGAATGGCATTACATTTACTGACTCAAGGTGCAAACTGTGCAAAAAGGACAGTATTTCTAGACGCACACAACCAGATTCATATGGCGCTGCACTTGAGTTTAGAAGTCCAGCTCACAGAAACTGGCTCTGCACAGAGTTAGCTCACTGTCTTTGCCATGATTAATGGAGTGATTAATCAGCAACCGGATAAACCACCCACAGATTATTCACAGTTGATTATAGTTTCTTTTATCTGACTGTGCTCCTGGAGTGATTTTTTTTTGTAATGCACAAGCCAAGACTGTTTCAGCTAAATACCTAGTGGGTATTTGCAATCAAGATGCCACAACACTGCTTGATACAAATGTTAACTTTTGCTCAAGGGAATATGGGAATGACGGTGCTATTGTAGGTCAGTACAAAATGAAAGGCTATCAGAGTAACTAACAGCCCAGCTTCAGCCAAAGCTGAACAGAAATTCTCAAGATGCCATTCACTGGAGGGAAGTCTTGCTCTTTTTATGATCCCAGTTCACTGAGGTTTGTCTTGGCTTGGTTTGGCTTGGCTGGATTTAAAAATAAGCCCCCAAGGTGGCAGAAGACAAAAATGCTTCTCCACAATGGTTATGTATGCTGCCAACTGCAGAAGCACATTGTCTGAGGAAAAATGTTTCAGTTGCACAAAACCAGAGATGTAGGAATGGAGTTTTTTTTTTAAAGGAACTCCGTTCTCAGGTGCTACTCCAACTCTTACCATTTGGAACCCTGACATTAACTCAGCCAAAGGTCCTATGGGTCCCACCTATGCCACGTTTGAGTGGTTAGCAGAACCAGTAGCCAAAATACTATTTTGAGAATAATCCAAATCTTAATTAGATGCTTCTGTGACAAGAAAAATTACCTTCTCAAATTAATTGCTGTTTTGTGATTCTGCAAATAATTACACAGACTCCAAGATGGCTCAGTTAAAGGCCATGTTGAACTAAAGTAGTATAACAAGGGGAACAACCTTTAGACATACTGTATTAATACAGTAAATGAGGGCAAAAGGACTTCAGAGACTGAAGGCTAACCTACAAAAATTCACAAAAGTACTCTGGTTCCAAGCTGTGTCTTTGAGCTGCTTGACAATTATTATTGCTTTATGACTCTTGTAGGTATCCGAAATGTCATGGTAACTATAATTTTACGGATAGATGTACCCTGAATATCTGCTGCTAACTTCACCCTGAATCAACTGCAGCCTGAAAGCAGGTAAGCATCTCACTGATTCCTGTTACTCATTAATCATATCTTCTCTCATCTCACTTCTGGAATTCCAGCATTCAGGAGATGCTGTCAGAATTCAGCTACCCCAAAGAAAACACAGACAAGCTGGGAAGGGATGCTGTTCCTGATCACAGCATCTCACTCTGCACATGGAAGACCCATTTTCATATCCAGTTAAAACTAGATCTGACAAAAGAACTTGATATTGCAATCCCTATTTAAAGAACTGGATATTGCAGTCCTTGTTTTTCACATGTGATGCCCGTGACAGGAATCCAGGGACCTCCAGACCACAGGGCACAGGAAGAGAAGGATCCAAATCAGACATCATGCCAAGTAGAGAACTGTCTAAAGTTAGCACGCTCTGAATGCAGAATACTTAGAAAGAGAAAGCAGAGACATGGGTTGAATCCATCACCAAACACCACAAGAACATATCTTTTTTATTCAGGATCCAGTCAGTTTCCCTATAAGTAGCCTCATCTTATCATCAGTATACATTATGCATACACACATAGTGGTTCAGGGATAAAGGTGTAGGAACATCAAGTCCCTAGACCCAGTACATTTTAGATCAGACCCAGGTTTGCTTTGGGCAAGATAAAAACACAGCTCCATGTGTGTAGAAACAGCACTTAGACATCCAGTGGGCTCCATGGCAGAGACCCCAGAGATTTGGCTCACCCCAGTAACAGACAGCAACTAAAAGAGGAAGACCAGAATTGCATTTACATCTTGTTCCAGCATGCTTCACGTAGGTCTTCTATAAAAGAATGGGGGATTTATGGATGAAAATTATTCCGTAAAAGTTAAGCTATTTGAGTTAATTTTGGCACCATGTTTATGGTTGGTCTGTAACTGTTCCTCCAAAGGTTAGACTTGCAGTCATATAACACAAAAGCAGGAAGTAATAAATATTCAATTTTTGAATCCGCAAGTTTTCAACACATTTATAGCAGTCATTTTCTTGTCCATTCTATTTGCGTTCTTAATAAGTAAGCAGCAGTCTTTCTTGGCAGTAAACATTTTATTTTAATAGCACATACTACCACCTGCTGTAAGAAACTGAAATTGCCTTTGCAATTGTAGAGCTTCTCAGCCTCGATAAAGCAGTCAGCGTTATGTTAAGAATAAATCAAGATTGCTGACATCTCTCTCTGATGCAAACTTAATTACCTATTCATACAAATATTGTCTAATTTTAAAAGTTTCCTAATTATATGCGATTGACATATTGTATGTATTTATATATAGTAGCAGGAGCTTGACTGGCTCTAAGGCATATGGAAATTTAGGAAACACTTCTGTTGTAGATATGAAATAGACAGTGTCTTAATTCAAAAATACTAGTGAAGATTAGCCATTTTTAAATTGAGAAAATTCAATTAAGAAAGTAACAATTGCTCCAAGGTCAGCAAAATTTTTCTAATAAATCAAGCCATCAGGGATCAACTTTTCAGAATACAATTTACTAAAATATTTATTATTTTACTCAGTTGACTCAAATGAAAGCTAAGAAATGTTTAGGAAATCAAGACATCACTTTGTGACTTTTTAGAATAGTGCTGTAGCAGAATGGAACACATGCTATATTGATATTTTAATGTGCATGCCTCCCTGTTCTCTTCCTGGTACATTGGTCTGTCTCCAATTTAGAAGCTGAATTATATGTGAACAACTCTTCTGCCGAATCTTCAGCACGCATAGATCCACGTAAGTGCTATGAAGTCTATGAGCTTGATCACCATAGTGCAACCTACCACTACGGCCATTCTCTGCTTTTCTACTATCTACCCATGCTAAAGACAGGAACAATTTGTTTAATCCTAAGTGCTATTGTTAATAAAAACAGCAATAAAAGTAC
>JANHGO010000033.1:90274-114977 GCA_024606505.1 Aquila spilogaster | reverse complement strand
GGAAGGAAGGAAGGAAGGAAGGAAGGAAGGAAGGAAGGAAGGAAGGAAGGAAGGAAGGAAGGAAGGAAGGAAGGAGGAGATAGAAGTTAAGCAACCCTCACTTCTGCTTTAGTGATAACCTCTGTCTTACTCTAAAATATCTCTCCCTCAGAGAGATGCCGTACCTCCTTAAATATCTAGGCCATTTCCTGTTATCTTGTTGTTGCTTAACAACTATAATATTTGTTGAGACATGTTTCTTCTTGAAGCATTTTCCTTCCCTTTCTGCTTCTTTCAAGCACCATAAATTATGAGGCATCTTTATGTATGCACCTCATAAATTAAATAGTTTAATAATCAGATCAACATGCTGTATCTACAGGCACATGTTTGTTATCACCTGAGAAGCAGTACAACTTCTTTTAAAGCAACTACACATTTTTCATTGTCAGACAAATGCATTAGTGAGAAAACCTCTCTTAGTAACATTCTATCTGTCCAAATCTTTTTATTTTTCCTTTCATTTTGCTTTGGGTTAGTCAAAACAGAGCAGAGAAGAGATTACCTACATCGCAGCTTTATCGCTGCTGTTTCTGTTCTGCTGAACTCTGTAGGATGTCTCCAGAAATACTATCTGACAGGGAAATTGTTTCCACACTGTTCTGTGCTTTCACCTGCCAGAATCTCTCAACCAAATCCACCAAAAAATTGAGTATGCTCTAGACTAAACAAAACAGTTTGCTTGCAGCTAGTATAAACCAGTACTAAAATCAAAGGCTGCACCAGGATTGAGTTTCATAAGTTAAAATCTTGCCTCAAATGCTGCTTGTGTTTAAAGATGTTCAGAGAAATCTTCATGTCATATGTGAAAACTAAATCTTAAATTTAAATCCAAACCTACACATGCTTAAATACATGCCCTTTAAAAGTGAGTTTAAAAATACATGAATCAGTAGAACTGTTTCCACGCTTTAAAATTAACTACATGCTTAAGCAGTTGGCAGGATGAGAGCAATAAAAATGCTACAAGTCAAAGCACTGAACTCCTTTGCCTTTTTTATAACCTATGATCTTTCATCTGCTACAAGAATGACACAGAAATGAAATCATCTGCTCTTGATGCACTAACAGACATGGAGTTTTTGCTTGTTTTTATTTGACTTAGCATTAACAGCAAATGCACTTTCAACAATGAAACAGCAATTACCTTCAGGCTCTTTGAAATGCAGTCAAAAAGAAAAGGTCAGTTATTACTGGAGATGCAACAAGTCTTCACTGATGATACTATCAGAACAAAAGAGATGCTCTTCTCAAAAGTCAGCATTTTGATGAAAACCAATGTCCTACTCTGCAAAAAATAATTACGCAGATGAATGAAACCATAAAGATGATTATCTAAATGTTTCTGGTTTTTTTTGGAGGGGTTGAATTTTCCTTTTATTAAAGTGTCATTTCTATAAATATCGTTATTTTGTTTTCTGTATGACGTTAAGGTCAATTTAATTTTTAAGTCTTGCTTTATACAAATATTCTGCTATTCTTTCTACAATTTATTAATAAGTGTGGCTCAACTTCCTTTCTAAATACATATAAATGGAAACTCTGAATAGCTCTAATTCCCCTCTAAGTATTTATACAGGCATACAGAAACAAAACTGTACACAAGTGTACATAGAAATCAGATAAGTTTTTATATTTTAGTTTATAAGTAGACATGACCACTAAATAAGGACATAGATATGCCAGAAAGCTCAACTCTCACCAGGGCTTAGACACAAGATTCCAGACTACTCAGAGGCATTTCCATCTCATCAAAGTCTATGGCTGGGACCTTTTCTGTAGGAGGACACAAGTTTTGTGTGTGTGTGTCTGTATACACAAAGTTAGTATGTATATGGAAAGCTGTATCTATATAAAGCTATCTGTACCACGCTAATTTATTAAATTGTCACTGAAAACATAGCTTTGTGATGTTTCAGGATGTAGAAGCTCTAAACTTGGATCTGTTTGTGAATGTTTATGCATTCTGCATCCAGCTCTCACTGGATAAAATGTGTGAAGCAGATAAACTCTGAAGCAGTCAGCAACATGAGGCTCCTCTACAGCTTCCACAGGAAAGATGCAGAATGCCTGCTGTAACCCGCAGCCTTGAGTCTGCTCGCCTGGGTTTCCCCTGAAAAGCTGGCACAAGTGAGCCTGCAGCCTGACAGCCACAGGATATTCAGCAAAGGTCACCCACATCCGGCATAAAAACACTTACTGTAAATGCAACCACCATCATTTTAAAGAAACTGAATTTTATGGCATGTTCGGCCTAGCCCACACCAGTAGGCAAGCTTTGCAGTGCTAATTGGATTGAGTCCTTGCAGAGAGATGGATGGAAACATTGTGGTTTATTATCTGCCTTCATCACCAACAGTACAGAGAGTTGCTCAGTGCTACGAAAACTGAGATGCTGCTCTATGTATCAGTAGCAGAAGACAAACTGCTTTTTAAGAAAGCTATAAAGCTTTAGTAGCAATTCAATGGGACTCTCAGGATTGCAGTGCTAACAAGAAGTTCCAAAGCTCTGCCTAAGGTGAGCTTTTAATGGATGAATCTCATTTTGCAACTCTAACAAAATGAAGATAACAATGTGATCATCTGTTGAAGGATTTAAAAAGCATGGATGATCTAAGGAGTAAATCATTAGATTTCCCACATTATTAGAACCACTACTGATTATGAGTTGAAGACCAGCTGGTAAAACCTGATAGGTGCTTTTCAAACAAAGATTTTCTAATTAAATGATTAATTCCTGTAGTATTCATACTGTGGCCTTGTTCACTGATGCACTTGGGAATGTTGACTGATGACCTAAAAACTGTGGAGTCAATATTCTACTTATTCAATGACTACAGACCATAGGTGGTCAATTTCAAAAATGTAAAGAGTAGCAGCTTTGTTTTTTCATGCTCAGGAAGTTAAAATTACGTTGCTCCAGTGAATTTTATGCAATTATATGTTAGCTGAATTTTTAATGTACAGATGTATTCCCTAAGTTGATTTATCAGAAGACTTCAAATGTCAATTCAGTATTCATAAGAAACGTTTGTTTGCATCAAGAGCAGGCTGCTGTCAGTGATATTGGGTTGCAGAGCACAAGAACAGCCAGACCAAAAAAAACCAACACAAAGTCATTGCTTGATTTGATTTTTATTCATTTTTAAGTACTTTCATTCTACTCTGATTGCTTTAGAATTTGTCTGCTTTACGAGTGTCTTTAAAAGTAGACATTGATGTTTTCTGCTGTCTTAAGTGCTAATAATCATCACTGTTGATGAATGTGGACTCATTAATGTCTACATCATTTACAGCACGAGGATAGTTCATTCTTGAGTTTGCTTCTACTAGGACAATTAATTTGTACATAAGCTACTACATCTGTTACCAATACTAACCATGACTTTCAGTTTATCCTTTGAATGACAAAAAAAAGAAAAGTTTTGCACAGAAAAGGTTACATTTTGTAACCAGTAGAACGGTTTGCAGAACTTCTCCTATATTCATAGGAATACAAGTCTTTATTTTTAATTTTAACTTCTGAACTTTATGACCTACAGATCCTTTAACTACTTGTCGTTATTAGTGTAAACAACATTAGACTGAGTCACAGAGAAAACAGAGAAACCTCTTCAGCACAAGACTATTAAAACAGACAGTGTGACACTGCAACAGTATGACAGATGCCGTCTTATCTTAATTTTGGATCTTGAAGAACAATTCTTTCTAAATGCTTTTCAGTTACATATTCTTGTGATCAGTTTAGGAAGAGCATAGCAATGACAAAGACTTGTGTGGAATGCAAGCCCTGAAGCCCTTAAGGAAGAAACTGCACTGTCCTAAGGAAAATGAACACAGCATTAGCAACAAAACTATAAAATGAATGGTTCTCCTGTATGCTGATGATGCAGCATTCCTTCATCCTGCACAATACCCAGTTACTTCTGTGAAGCACTGAAACACCACATAATTGAGTCACGTGACTTTGATGTGAATTTCTTTCACTGATCAAATCACCCTTCAAGTGCTGTAGGAATGGCAATTATTTAATTTATGAAATGAAAAGGGACGACCTGTGGAATGGTTTTCAGTCTACCGGTCTGTTTCCCTCATCTTTGACTCTTTCTGTTCTTCTTGTTGATCTCTGAGTAGAAATCACTTCATAATAAGAGTACTCTTTTTTTTTTTTTCCACAGGATTTGGATATACTGAAAATTCATATAAAGCATGTAATAGCATTGCATTTTCAGTATCCTTCCTACTAAATAAAGATGACAAATGGCACCAGGTTACAGAAGACCATGATATAGATGGAGACTGATAGATTCTCAGAGTCTGCATAAACACAGGAAGTAAAAATGAAGGTATTTGCAAGAGGGGCACACATCAGGACACATAGAGCAAACTGAGCACTGCATTGCAACATTGCACTAACAGTTCTCTAAGCAACAGAACCAAATGAGAGAGTTTTAAAAGAGTTTTGTGACTTTCTGATTAAATACTTCGATGCCTAATGAAGTACAGATTTTTCCTGTTTCTGCATTCATTGTTCTCTCTTCATGTGAGCACTACACGGCAGACTGGAGCAGGGAAGGTGATATAATAAGCAAAGGAATGTGTTTTCATCTTGCTGTGCCTTGGGCTGACTAACTTGATGAGACGATGAGACGATGAGTGGGGGAGTCATTGCAGCATCTGGAATGTTATTATCATCTCTTCTTTCCAAGATGGGTTCACACAGACTTTCCCTCATATAGGCCATTAACGGCTTCTCTCTCTTCTTCTCAGTCACTTGAAGAGCCTGGGCAAAGGAATATCACTATTCCTTTGGTAAATGTGGGTAGAATTGGCTGTTTGGTTTAGAAGCTCTTAGATATGAGTATGCACAAACACAAGCGTTCACACTTAGTTGTTCGGTGCTCATTCTTTTAAGAAACTTCATGAAAATGTTAGGGGAGGCAGAGAGAACAAGTAAATATTCTGCTTTCTCTGTGAAAAGATCTGTTTTTAAAAGTTGTATCTCTCTTCAGTTTGACTATGGCCCTCACTTTTTGATTAACATAAAATTTTCCTAGGAAAGGAAGAAAGAAAAGGAACAAGACCCTGGGAAGCTGCTATCACTATACACAGCAGTAAATACGTGTAGATTTTCTCTGAATCTATTCAAAAAAATGTGGTTGCCTTTCAAGTTTTGTTAAAAATATATATGTTTATGAAAGTAGCCCTTTTTTTTTTTATCTCCCTCTTTCAGCTTTTCCTCCCTCCTTATAGGAACTCTGCTGTGTGCATTTCAAGCATCCATGACTTAGCTCTGCTAGGGAAACTTGGCTCAGACTTCTAAGGAAATTACTAAATTATGAGAAAGAGCTGTGAGGAAGTCTGCAGAATGGAGTTGCATGAGATAAGAAAGGTAAAACTGTAGACGGAGGTAGGATTGTTGAAAGTAGGACTGCTGGTAGATGAAGCATTCAAGAGGAAAAATACCAAGATGGAAAAGAAACAAGTCATAAAGGATGAAAAGAGATGTGGATGTTAATGCAGGAAGAGCTAAGATCCAGGGAGTAGCCTTTGTGACCTGACATGGCTTAGGATCTTCTCAACCTGACCTCATTACTGGCTCCCCCCAGTTAGTTAAGACTGTGGGTTCATATGGGAAAGGGGGGAGACTGATTACACAGATGTTTAGCCTCATTTTTTTTTATAAAAACCTTGCTATTTCTTATATGTGCCAACGAGCTATATTCTCTAAGCTGTATATATGATGCTGACACAGTCTCTTTGTAAATGGCTAGAAGTGTCCAAAGTGATCCAAACAGAGACAGTTATATCCATTTGGTAACACTCAGCAGCTATGTTGAGTTTCTGTTATTGCAACCTAACATGAATTAGTCCAAAAGCAACTAGTTGTAGAAGTTTAATGGAGAGAGAAGTTTGAGGTATATATCACAGTTGCCTAATGAAAAGTATGCGTACGAAATAATTTGTACTATGCATTTTTACGGCCCAGCCTCTGAAATCTGGCTGTATGTGTTTCCCTCTCAAACCAGTCAGAAGGCTGTGTGTGTTTCCCTCTCAAACCAGGCAGGAGCAGTACAGTCACTGACTGGTAAACTGTTGTCCCAAACTGAAAATCTGAGCTGACACTGAGAAAACTTACATGTCTTCAGCCAGAAGAAGAGCTGTGATGAGTGAACTCTCTCTTCTCTACCTGGGAAGTTCTCTGGAAATAATCTTCTCTATATCAAGAGGAAAAACACCAAGATGGAAAGATATCCTCACTAGATCCTGTGGACCAGTGGCTAGGGCATCTACCTGGAGTGCAATCTCCATTTCTACCATGATTTCTCCTTGTATATAAAGACTGTCTGATGTAAAATGAATGAAAAGATTTGACAGCAGGTTCTGGAACTTACAATGGCAAGTACTTCGTCCATTAATCCAGGTTATAAAGATATTTTAAAAGCAAAATGTGGACCTTGACCAGTGCTTTTCAGAGAACAGTTTATGTGTATCCAACTTTGGGAAGAATCCAGGCTCAGTGCCAGTCCTATTTTAAATATCTAAATTTGAAGGAAAAAAAAAGTAAGAATTATTCTGCTTAATGTCTCTTTTTTTTCTTTCTCTTAATAGGGCAGAAGAAAGCTGTCATAAGCCACATAAATCTTTAAGTCTTAACATTTTTCCGCTCAGGTTTTTGGGTTTCTAGAAAGAGATCCCTTTTGGTATGACAGTTCATTTGCAGAGCATCTTCCCAGGCAGTAGGAAGCTTTGGTTTCAGTATAATTTGACACCAGCATGCCTGAGCACCATTTGGAGTTAGATCCATAAAATATGGAAGGGTCAACATTTAAGGTAGGAGGCTATATTGGCAGAAATTATTTCTTCCTTGGCGTGTTCTTAAAACTGCTTATGTACATTCATGGATCATTGTACACTGAAATTATTTCACACAATTTTCAGCCCATACTGCCAAATGCCTGTGACTCAAGTCCTTTTCTGTATTTAAGTAATTTCCAAGTTCTTCTGCCAAGTATATGGTAATTAAAACAGCCTGTATCCCTCCTTCAGAAGTATTTAATACCAAACCTAGCACAGGATCTGCAAAGTGAAACCCCACCTAAAAGGAATGAGTAGGAGATTTAAAAAAAAGAGAGAAAAAAGCAACAAAAAACTGGCTGACTAACAATGCCTAGACCATTTCTGCTGGGTACTAATGAGCCAAGCTATCTATGCTGGCCAGCTGCCTATTTGGTGCCTGCCTCTTTTTCACTGCTTGGGCTGATCTTGAGGGAACCATTATTGTACAAATGCAGCGGAATAATTTAAATCTCTACTTTTATTCTTGCTAGCTTTTTAAATAATTATAAAAGACAATTTGTGATTGTGTGTTTTCTGATTGCTAAAACCTCTGTGAGATAAGAAATTAATATTAAATTTTTCTACAGGAATTCTGTAATTTAGTCAGAGGGCAGACCACTGTGGAAGAAGGCTGTGGAACAGTTGAGCAAAGCCCTGCCATTGACCTCGCCACTCTCCTCCTGCTGGATATTGGTTGCCTCAACACAGTGCTTTTACCTCTCCTCAGTCTGCATTATGTCTGAAGTTACAGCCCTCTTTCTCATCCTCTGATTACTCCTTCTGTTTCAGTGCTGACTATGATGACAAGACCAATAGTGAATGTTCATAAGATTTCCCACGAGCTTAAATTCCCACAGCAGAACTCTGCCCACACTTAGGGACCGTGAAACACAGTTCATGGTGCTTCCCGTGCTTCATCTCTGTTCCTGAACACAATCTGGGATTTCACATGGATACTTCATGGTTCCAGAGCTCCTTTCTGCTTGGTTCCTTCAGCCCACGCTTACTTTAGTCTAAGCCAGGGCAGAAGCCTGCCATTAGCATTGTCCATAGCAGTAACTATTAGCATAATCCCTGGCAGTTTTGGCTGGACTAAATAGTGCTCTCCAAAACAGTGGTGAAGTACAGACCAAAAGCGCCTGGTCAGGGCTATAGGCACAGCTTTCACATGGTCAGCCTGTTGCAAGAGATAAAGAAGTTATCAGGTGGCTTGCTGCACTGAAGGGCACGGTTAGTTGGCATAATGGGGATGGGTTGGTGGCTGGGCTAGGTGATCTTAGTGATCTTTTCCAACCTTAATGATTCTATGATTCTATGATCTAGACAGTACCACCAAGTCTGGTTTGTGGTAGGAGCAAAGTTAAGTGTGGAGTAGTTTGCATGTACCAATATCAAGACACCTTAGCACATATTCTTGTCATCTTGCCTTCCCATCCATCTCTAAACATATTCCTCAGTGTTTCTAGAGGATAAGGAAGAAAAAGGTGAGGGCAGAAGAGAGCTATGACAAGCACCACATAAATCTATAAATATTGTGTCTAGACAGAGATAAGCGTATCGATAGATAGTATGCACATTTACCTATACTCAAGCCAGTTTGAAAAATTTATTTTAGAATATAAGATATTTAGATTTACTCTTCCTGTCCTGCAATCCCTGGAGCTCACTTGTATTGGATAGACAAGCAAGCAGTAGCAGCAATCCAGAGCAGGGCCACAAGAGAGCCATGCTCCAGTCCTGGGCAGTCTCCACTGGTTTCAGTACCTGACATGACCACAGAGTTGTGTAAGCCAGACCAGAATTCACAAACAATGACCCACCACAAAGCATGTACATTCATGCACATCAAGACAAATACTGTGTAATGCTAAATGCATTTTCCACTAAAAGGTAATGCATTATAAAACAAAATATAAGCATGTTTCACTCCAATTTATAGGAGGGAGAGGACATTCTTTTGATATATGTGTACCCAATGGCGAGATTAAGACACAATGGGTCAAATGTTAGCCCGACCAGTTTATTACAAATCCTAGTTGCTTAGGGAGGTGGGGAAAGGAAGACAGGTGATAGAAAAGAGATAGGAAATAAAAGCAAGGAGTTTTTGTAGAAAGCAAGAGAGAGATAGTCACCACCAGGATTCCAACGTAGCGCGTAGTTCAGATGTTGATCTTCAGTAGTGATGGGTTGTCAGAGGTTGCGTTTGGTTGACCACTGCTAACAATGACAGTACAAACTTATTTATAAATAAGTCCAAAGTGGTCAAGTCAGCTCCCTTTGGAATGACAGCTTCTGGTTTTTGGACCTCAGCAGGAACTCCTTTGTTCCCATCTTCTGGGCCTTGCCAGCAGATAAGAGGGAGCAGGGAGGCACCCACTTGTATCTTATCTTCACAGGACACAATGGTATAATCCCCCAATCTCCCGTACCAAGATGGAGTTATTTGGTCACAGGCCAGATCATCCGCCAGTAAACAAATGTAAATGTAATCTTTCAAATGTAAAATTGTTCAAAAAGTGAAGTTGATTGCTACACAGCGACACCTACCACTCACCTCCTCAGTAAGTCAGTCTTATTGCAAAAAATGCCTCAGAAAGTGAGCTTTGAGCCAACTAAAAAGAAGGGTTCAGACAAAGCGTGATTTCAGAAAGTTTGAATTGGCTACTTCTGCCAAAAATACAAGTTAAGAAGGCAGATTATCCAAAACACATACAATCGAATCTTTCTCCTATATGATGATATTTTTAAGTACCGGGTCTCTTCCTAGTACAAAGATGTCACTTTATATCCCTCAATTACTAATAAATAAAATATTTAAACCTCCAATAGTTAAAATAGTTAAATAGTCCAATAGTTAAAAGTGTTACCTATACTGCACTTCAGATGCCATCTACAGTCTGCCAGAAATCCACAAGATCTGCACAGTAGTTGGTTATAAACCACTTCAAGCAGAAGAATTTAGAGATATCAGTATAGAAAAAGTGCTTATGGACTTACTCTATAAATGCAAGAAAAGAAAACTGAATTAAAATTACGGTTTTGTTTCTCTTATGTGCTTAACTTATGACATTTGTTATTGCATATCGTCTCACTTTTCTGTCCTGGTTGCTCTTGTACCACTGTGCCACGCTGTTTTACACAGCACGTGTTGCGCTTCACTTACAGCTAGATGGAATTAACAAAATTCTTTATTTGTATTCTGTTCAGGCAATCCTGTTCAGAGGTTTTACTGTGAGAGCTGTCATATTCATATTTTTTTTTGCCTTAGATAATCTTTAGGTTGTTGACTGTAGTCACTGTTTAAATCTTTCTTATTACCTCAATAGCACTCCAGGATTTTAACTAAAAAAATAATAACTCCATGACAGATTTAACTACATCTATTCTAATAATACATGAGAATGTTCGTATAAAGAACTGAAGTGGAACACAGAAGTACTCAAGCTGGCTTTCAACTGGATTAATAAAATCATTGTGCCTGGCAGCACACAGGCCTGGCATTTAAAGTCTGTAATGTGCCAGTCAGAGGAGGCTGAGGCTGGGAAGAAGGTGTGGGAGAACAGGTAAGAAAAAAGCAACCACAAAACATAAAACGAGACATGTCTGTTATTGTCTTTTCTTTGCATAGACATATCTATGCACGCACATGGGGCGTCTATCCTCCTGCCTTTGACCACAATGTTACACATTTTGGCTTCTCAGTGGTTAACCAGAAGCTCCTTAATTGCAGGTGTGAGAAGTGGAAGCTCAAAATACAAGTTTGAAAAACACCTTGCACGTTGGTGCTTCTGCAGGAATGCCTGCTGAGGCAAGGCATGCTTTAAAGTTGCCCCATGCAAGAACTTGGAAGAAGCCTGCCTCTTCCCTACATCCCACTACCCTGCAGGGACTGGCACAACGGATCAAGCACTGGCCATAGTTTTGAAGCCTACCAGCACAAGAATGAAACTTTTACTCAAGCCACTCTGGATCAAGGCTGGGCAAGCAGTTAAGTTACTGAACTTGTTTTCACCTTCAAAACTGATGCAGTTACAAAAGCTCTTCCGTTCTCTCACATTTCAACGTGTATACTGGAGTACTGTGCCCAGTTTTGGGGCCCCCAGCACAAGAAGGATGCAGAGCTGTTGCATAGGGTCCAGAGGAGGGCCAGAAAGATGATCAGAGGCTGGAGCACCTCTCCTATGAAGAATGATTGAGGGAGCAGTGTTTGTTCAGCCTGGAGAAGAGTGGGCTCTGAAGAGACCTCACTGCAGCCTTCCAGTACTTGAGGCAATCTCATAAACAGGAGAGAACATGTGAGAGCTCACAGCATATGCACTCATTCTGCATGTAACAATCATTTTTCTTCTTGAGATTAAAGTCCAGAATACTGTTTTACTTTGTTTACAATACATGACACAGGAGAAAAACTGAACTCTAGTTTCATAATTCTACATAGTTCCTCTATCTGCAGCATTAACAGCATAATGAATTTAAATATATTTTATCACTAATATTCCAACGTGTGTGTTGAAATATGACATCATATCAGTTTCCAAATAAAATCACATGCTTGGACATTCTATGACTTTCTGCATTCTTTGTTAAGAAAAAATAAAGAATATAAATGCTTGCAGTTCAAAGTTGAAATCATCCCTTATGTTCTTTCAAAATAATCTTCCTCAAAAATTACAAAGAAAGGAAAAGTTACATTAGTTGAAAAGTTCCCAATTAACTGCTAAATATATTTTACCCAAAAGAAAATAATTTGAGGACAGACACCTCTTAATTCCCATACTTCTGGAAAGTAACACGGAGAAACATCTGAACTCTACATGCCAACTCTATCTTTACTATTCTGATGATACTATAAATCAAACTTACAGACTGCTCCCTCATTTGTATCCACTCACAGCAAAAAGCAGCACAGTAAAATTTTATAGGCCCATCCACCACGCTGTGGTACAACAGCTGTTACCAGGTGCAGATGTTCTCTGCTCGGTTTAACTGACTGTTACCAGGAATTTCTCAAGTCACCTTCAAGTGAACACTTTTCTCTCCTTCACAGGAAATTTTATAACCTATAACTTCCAGCCCCTCTTTTGAAAGAAGTAAAAATTCTGAAATTAACTATGGACTGAAATGATTAAATGACTCAGATTTTCTTCAGAAAGGTTGAAACTGATTGTTATAAAAAAGTGTGTCAACCTCACTAGCAAAATAAAGAGATTTTTAAAACCCATCACCAGATCATTAAATCGGGGTGACACCAGAGGATCTGTCATTGGCCATAGCTGACAGAACTAAGAGATTCTGACTGATTTTGCTTTTCACATGAATATATGGACCTTCCACTTTTCCAAGGTTTTTAAGCAGACTCAAAACTAGCAGATGTACTGTTTCTGCGAAGAGTAAGTGAAAAACTGATCAACAGGCATCATGTAGGTTTACTGCTGTTGCTGTTGTTTTCCAACCTGTCAAGTTGGTACATCAGAAATCCTACTCATATGTGGTTGAAAAAATTTCCCTCGGAAGTTATCATTGTTGGTGCATGCCAAGTATGAAAATAAATTGACTGTCACTTAGACACACAGGTTAAATACATGAATCAGCCCTGTTCTCCAGAAGTAAAGAAAACATGAATTGATTAACTAAGAGAGGACATCTTTCACTGTTTGAATAATAAGATTTTTTAATCATATTTTATGCAACAATATTTATAGCCTCCAACCTAACTAATCATTTAATTAGCTAGTGATAGTGTCACGCAGTATGTGTAAAGAAAAGCATATATGGACAGTTTCTTGTGTTGACTAACTACAACTTCCTGCCTTTCTCTGGCAATTTATTTTCCTAAGAGCAGGAGGAAAATGGATGAATTTGGTTCTGATATTCACTAAATTAAGAGTTGCATAAATGGACCCAAAGCTATTGTAATACCACAGCTCAGTGGTAGAACAAAGAGAGGTAAGCTTTTTTTTCATTCATGCAATTGAGCTTCTCCAGTGTTACTACTTGCAATATTTTAAATGTGAAATTGCTGATTATACATCTTCAACAGTCAGCTGCTTGCAATCTATTGTGTATACATCATTACCTTCGGTGTTACTAACTTTCAGGTCTTTGACATATAATTAAGCAGTTAATAGTATGGTATTTGACAGTACATGGTATTTTAAGTCTTACCTGCAGATGCAAGAAATATATTTCTTTAAGCCCCTCAAAATAGCAGAAACGTCAGTTAGTTATTTTCAGTGTACAGGCACAAGAACATGAAATAAAGTTACAGGACTGAGAAGCAGTGCCAATGTGTAAATGTCTAACAACGGGTGAAGGCTTTCTTGTTCTGCCATTGGTACACAGACTAACAACTTTCTGAGAAGCAATCCTCCCCCTCCCATAAAAAGCAAAAGATTCTTACTCATATTTTTAGGTTTAAACTTATTCATAGACTTAACAAGACAGGTGCATTCCAAGCATTAATGGAATTAGAACAATTCAGTAAGCTATCCTAGGAATAAATAACTGTTGCCAATATCATATTCCAATGCCTTCTGAATGTTAGTTACTTAAGATTGTGGCTTCTTACTTTCTCCTTCAATAGTAGGAGTGCTCCAGCAGGTCCTGAATGCTGCTCTCTTCTCCCTTGTCTTTCACTGATGGAATTTTTGAAAAGTGGCAGTGAATAGGAACAACACCAGACTTTTCCCTACTTCCCTGACAGCATAAGATCTACAGTTCTTTCTTCTCGGCTCTGTTCTTCCTCCACTTCTTCACAACCATCATCACCTAAAATAAGCTCATATTACAGTGTAAACTGGAAGGTTTGCTTTCAAGGCAAGTTACTTAAAAAAGAATAAAATAAAATCAATTTTACACAAGATGTAAGTAAGCAAAAAAATATTCACCTACAAAATCCCTATTTTCAAAGATCTAACTGTAATTAAGGAAATGGGAGCATTTATTGCAGTAAAAAGTACAACAGGATGATGTTTTGTAATCAGAGGAGGTCTTCAGGAAGTTCAAACAGCAGGCAAACGTCTCAGTGTTTTGACTCCCTTGAACACTGTTTTGATGGATGATGATAAGCTAGTAATATCGCGTTTTAAATGGGTATTTTTTGTTCTTTTTTCTTTGTTTGTTTTTAATGTACCAATCAGAATAGACAGGAGACAGGTTTTTTGATACACAAACACCTGTACTGGTCTATCTCAGCTCATACCACTACGTACAGATCTCATCTTATATTCATTCCTCCTTAGACACCGTGCCAGAAATCCTCTGCATATTTCCTCAATTTGACTTCTTAGGAAAAGCTTTAGTGCCTGGAACAAGCATTTCTACTTCTTGAATCATTTCCAGCCTTCAACTGTTTCTCAGAATTTTCTTAAAACTAAGCAGATCCACAAAATTCTTCTTGACTTTCTGGCAGTCACTATTCTGCCATGAGAAATGATTCTGCTGTGTCCTCCCCCAGCCTATACTCTAGATATATACACCTCACTCACAGAGCAATACGGTCCGGCCACCAAAGTGTCCATAGAAGATCCCTAAAGATCAACTAAAGATTCCTTTATTACACTGATATATGAAGTACAGAATTTCTTGTTAAACATTTTAATGTAAACTTGCAAAACAATAACTGAAAGAAGAAAAATACACCAACTAAATTGTTTGACATTATCCAGCATGCTATCATGCTACATATAAATATGCATGTATAACAACTAATTTCTAAACTAATTTCTAAACTAATTACAACTGAGGCAAAGCACTCATTGAGACATGAACTAAACCAGCATATGGAGCCCACACGATATTTTTAAACTGATTTTTTGTGAAAAAGAAACCTGCTGTTAATATGCTGTGGGAGTCAGTAGGAAGACTATGAAGTTTGCTGATAAGTTATTAGATTTAGATTCCCCAGCCTTGCATAGCTTTGAAAGAAAAGGAAAAACATTACTAGTACTTCATATTTTTCAAGAGTTACTTCTTGCTTAAAAATAAATAAATAAACAAACAACAGGCAGACTTAAAATGTATTTTATTTAATAATTAAAAATATGTTCAAGTAAACATTTGGAAATTCATTGCACGTTACTGAAAAAGCGTATGAAACTTTTCTGAAAGATAAAGTGCAAAAGCCCAGTTATGTCATGGTTGACGGTTTAACTTGAACTGTAATGGACAAAAGATATCATTACAGTTAAGTAATCGATTTGTAGTTAATAGGTAGGTAAGCATTATTTTATTAGCACCTCAATATGAAGTTTAAGTTCTATTTTACAGTGTTTATTTATAGAAAGAAACACTGAATCAATGCAATATTCTAAAACCAAAGTGCTACTGAGGTTGCATGGAACTTAATACTAAAACCAATGCCAACAAAGTAAAACAGTACAAAGAAAGCTTATAAATTACTCACTTATGTACCATACAAAGCATATTCTTTTTTAAAAAATATGAATCTCACTGTCAATTGATAAATAAATAGTAAAATTTCCATTAGTTAATTTTTGTCTCCATTTTGAACAACAGAGGCAAGCACTACTAATAGCTAGGAATTTTCTTACCTAAAAGATTAGATCTCCTCTGAGACCTCTTGTTGAAGTAAAAGGCTTACAATACTTATCCTTTGGCTTTTTCTCTCTCACCAACATAGCTTCGCATTCTCCTGCTTCCACAACAGTATAGCTACAAGCCTTAATTCCAAAAATACAGTGTAATTCTTCAGCCACAGGTTTAAACAGACATAAAAACACAACGAAAATTTAAGATAAGCTCGTAACATCCAAGTTCAATCACGACCACAAAATTACTTTTACTCTAAGGTTAAAAACCACTTTAAATTAAGAACTGATTTTCATTCTTTGGGATTCCCTCCTTCACTGACTCTGTTACCCACAGCTCAGATACAATTTTAAATTTTCTCCCAAACTTTCTCCTGAGAGCTTTCATCTCTTTTACCCGGGAATGATCTTCTCCTATAACAACATGGGACACACCTTCCTCAAGGAGAGGAACTACTTTTGCACCATAAAAACGGAGCTCCAAAGCTCTAATTGATAGTCTTGTGCCATGGATTTTGGTACTGGGCTCATTAACAAAAGCATAATAGTCCACATAAATAGTGTTTCCTCTGAATATACACAGTTGACAGCTGTTCCATGAATAACGTTCTTCTAACTCAGCAATCAAGTCCAAAGGAATCTTCTTATTATCTTTCACTCTTGAGAACACTTCCCTTAGTTGTGCAACATCTGTATCTGCTGTGTAGCTGTCTCCATAGCAATCATACTCACGAGCAAAATGTTCTCTCGTGTCAGGAGACATATGAATCATAAAGGCTGGCTGCCAAGGTACCAGCATTTTGGACTGAAAACACTGAAGAAGCCACTCTGCTTTCACCACATCATATTTGTTGGAAGCAATGATGTTTTTAACTCTGACATTCTCAGCTCCTACAATGACACAATAAGTGTCAGGTCCAGGGTTCTGTACCACACTGCCACCACATTCAGCTATTCTGCTTTCCAGTTCAGACTTGGAGTATCTTCCTGTTCCTGTCATAACACAAAACTCTACATCCTCAAACACACTGGAAACTTTGTTGACATTAGAAAGATCAGGAGCTTTAAACTGCTCAGCTATTCCAATTACCTTCTTCACCTTTGGTACAGTTCTCCTTTTCTTCTCTTGTGGCTCATCATATTCATCAATATAAAGGTGCTTGGATGCCAGCTTCCCTTCTGCTCTGCTTCGGAGATGTTCCAGCATGTCCGAAGTCATGCATTCATACCACTCTTTGTCATCTCTTATTTTCTCAATTCGGGGGAATCGCAAAGTACAGTCAGTTTTGTACATATCACTGCTAACAATCTCAGCTGCCTTGATCTGAACTATGACAGAGTTGCAAGGCTCAATGTACATTTCCGGTTTTTCAGTGCCACACAAAATGTTACAGGGAGGGTCCTTCCTATTGTAAGGCTTCCAGTGTTTAGCCAGTTTCAAACCCAAATCATATAATTCCTTCATAGTGTAGCCAGAGCCGACGCGACAAATAGAGTGGAAAACAGTAGGTTTTTCATTTGGAGCTGGAGTCTCTGCAATAGCACACAGAAAATGAGACATCATTCCACCACGTGAGCCTTTACCCCAGTAGCCACCAACAATAAGAAGATCTAGCTCATCCATCAGCCCATTAACATATTCCGGCTTGATTTTTAACCAGCCTTCCCCACGTTTGTCGGGCTTGTAAGTGGACATGGGATCTTTTACCATAATCCCTTCCTCTCTGTTATCTATTGCTTCATTTAAAGCATCAATTACTTCTTTTCTTGTCCTGGCACTTTTTTTATGTACAACATGTATCCTGCCTGTTACTTGGGTAAATACGTTACTTAAGATCTTATATCTTTTGCTCAGGGCTTCATGACCCAATTTCTGATCATTAATCATTAATACATCAAACACACAGAAGCAGGTCTGCAGATCAGAGTCCTCCACCATTCTTTTGATGTCAAATTTGTTTCCTTTTTGCATAAAGGTTTGTGTTTCGGGATTGTAAGCCATCATTTCACCATCAAGAATGCAATTTTGTATGTCACTTTTAAATACATTATGAATAAATGGTGTCAATGAGCCATCAAGGGGGGAAGCACCAAACTGCTGAGTATAGTCAAATCCATTTCTGGAAAAATATTTATACACATCACCATCTTTGTGCATCTGCATACGTTCACCATCCAGTTTAGTTTCTATGTAGAATACCTGGTTATTCATCTGCTTCTCAATTTGCTGGACATCAGCAATAGCAGCAAGCATTGGTTTAAAGGCAGAAAATAACATGATAGAAACGTCGCTAAGTGAGACTGAGGGGTCGTGCAGCTGCCTGCAAACTTTTTCCAAATCTGTTGTGACATTGTGTAATTCAGCAGCATCAGGATGAAAAATTGAAAATATAGTTTGCTGACTAACACCAAGTTTTAGATCCTTTATAATCATCCGAATGAGCCACTTTTGCTCAAGTGCTGTGCTTTGGGTAATTAACTGAAGAAGGCTTTTCTTTACCAGTCCCTTGTTTTTAGCAGCATTGTTGTTTGCGATGGCATCCAGCAGTTCATTGACCTGCTCTACTGTCAACCTGCCTCGCTTAGGGCTCCGGGGTTTTAACACGAAGTATGCGATCATTGCAAAGTCTCCAGCATCCCCACGTGAACCAGTGGGCGTTCTGTAATTTAAAAGCTTCACAGCATCCTTTCCATCTTTTGGTAAATTAAGCAGCTCGATGTACAGCTTTGCAAGCATGGTTTCCTTAATTCCATACGCCATCCTTTCCCTTTCCAGCTGCGGAAGAATAAGCCGCATAGCAGGATAGAAAGAATCTGTCACATCTTTCTCTTTTTGATGGAGAGCATTGTGGAAGTTCCTCCAGGAATCTAAGAAATCCTTGAAGAACTTGGTTTTCTCTGGTCGGGATTTACATGTCTGTATTCGCTCCAGGGTGGAACACAGGTCTGCAAAAGGCACATGCGAGGCCACTGTTCTTTTAGGAGAAGGCTGTGAAGTGGGTGCAGAAGCCATCCGGGCTCGTTTCTCACTAAAGCAGAAAAATGTACACGTTTGCAGAGGAAGGAGACGCCCGTGTATTATTCTATCTCGAGGAAAATAAAATAAATACAGGATATGCCCCTCCGTACACACCCCTGCCGTGGGCAGACCCACTGTCACCACCACACCGTTGCCATGGTCACGACGAGGCCCACCCGCACCGACAGCCACTCTCGAGCGCAGAGACGGAGGGACAGAGGGGTGGGCGAGACGGAAAGGAAAGGAACCGCCGCGCACCACCGGCGCACCACCGAGACAGACTTACACGGAGTCAGTGAAGCGCAAAGCCCAGGGCCCCTGCGCTGAGCCTTCCCCCCACTGCTCCGGAAGGGGCGGAGCGGGGCGGAGGCGTCATGGGCCGCACCACCCCCGGGCGCAGCGGTTCCGCTCGCGCGGACTCCGGCGCTGCGCCTGCGCAGTGCCTGCGCATTGAGCGCTGCTGCGCGGAAGCCGTGGCGGGGCGGGAGGGCGTGAGAGAAAGGAGAAAGCGGAAGGAGTCAGTGGCGCCACCTGACCCGGAAGCGGAAGCGGACACTGCCTGACCCGGAAGCGGGAGTTACGGCCGTTGCCTTCCTGGCTTGGGAGGAACGGAGTTGAAGTTGCGCTTTGGGGCCGCACTCGGCTGAGGCTCCGCCGGCGGCGGTCACCGCGGGACGATGAGGCGGGTGGGTCTGGTCCCTTCCTGCGTGCCCCGCGGGGAGGCTGGCGCCGGGCAGAGGGGCCATCCTGGTCTCCTCCGCGCGAGGCCGCGGGGGCGCTGGGAGCCGGCGCCCGTTCCGTGGGTGGACGCGGCTCCGCGAGTCCGAGCCCGCGCGTCTGTCCCAGCGGCTCAGGGAAGCTCCTTCGTGTGCCTTTCTGCCGGCCCCGGGTTAACGGAGTCTGCGACGTATCCCCCCTCGGCTTTATTCGTTTCCATGTGACGCAGCCCCCCTACGCGCGGGGGTGTTTACAGGAGGCAGGGCAAGAGATGACGGCTTCTTTCTCCTTAGTGTGCCGCAGGAATAGATGGAAAAGACTGAATCGTCTGTTAAAATGGAACTAGCATGTTTTTAGAGCCTGTACTTACTGGAATACTGAGGCTCTAAGACAGTATCAGCCCTCGTTTTTGCTGTTGCACTTGTTCTCTTAACACAGTGTCACCATAACTTGGGATATTCTTGTAAGAATCATGAGGATTTGTCGGTTGTGTATGGATGAAGAGCATAACGGAGGTTAAGAGGATAACATTTTCAGTCATGAGTGTGTGATGTTTCACGCAGAGCTATAGAAGCATACTCTTGTAGGAAAAGTGACTTTCTGCTTCCAAAAAACAGCCCTTAAGTGTCTGACGCTGCATTATGCATGCTCTGCTTTTGGCTCAGGTAGGAGTAGCTGCTTTGTTTCTGAGAGAATTCATCTGTAAGATTTTTAGGACTGAGAGTGTGCAATTTTCCCATCGCTATTAAACTTCTTGTAGGTTTTTTTTCCAGACTAGTTCTGTCTCTGGATCTGTATTTTGATAGTTGAGGACTCAATATTTCTACTTACAGAAGCCTTTGGGAGGAGTGTGAGTAAATGTTAAACTTGTGTAAAACTTGTCTGGAGGAGGTGGAGTGTGGAGGAAGGAAGTACAGTAGGACAGAACAGGTATCTTCAGATTTCCCTCTGTATTCTTAAAAAATAAAAAGCCTCTGTTTCAAAACCGTAATGAAATCCTAAGGGCTGCAGTGATTGTTAAAATTTAACATTTTTGAAGCTCTTTAAAGAGAGATCAGATATAAAATATCTGAATGCTGCTGTTCTTAGCTCTAACTTTGTTTGTTCGTATTCTGACTAAAGGTTGAGTTTAGGCGGCACTGTAAATCTGCCATAACTTTATTATTATATGCTATACATGCTTTATGCTATGTATAATATATGTAGTGCAAGACATTTCAGAGTGGTTCTCAGACTACGTTATAAAATAATGTTTTCAAGTTTATCAGCTCTCTCGTGCAAAAGCTTGAATATGGTATGCTTGGCTTCATCAGCGAGTCAGGTGCATAACTTCTAAGAGTACTGGCTGTCAGCACTCCTTAAGTTTCTTTTAAGTAATCAAATAAAAACATTGTGTGTAACACAAAAAGCAATTTTACTCAAAGTTCCTAAATGAAATTGTCTTTCAGGCAGAGATGAAGCGTGGAAAATCGTCACATCCAAAGGTAAATGTTTTATAATGCGACTAGTGTGTAAGATAGCTTTTTCAGTATCGAAAATGTAGAAAAAGACCAAAAATATGACTAAATCTGTGGCAAACACAAGGATAATTCCATCTGTTGTTCAAAATGAGTGAATAATTGTTCTAAAGTTTTTATGGACTTAGTTGATAATGATATTAACCATTTAAGACTAGCATTAGGGCACAGCAGAATACTATTTAAACATCTTGGTCATTAAGACATTTTTTTCTCAGAATCTTTGTTCTTATGATTGATCTGTTTTCTGGATAGTTACTTAAGTAAGAGACATGTAGCTTATCTTATAAAACATGAAAGTCTGTCTGTGACAATAATTCCTGGACTGTGGATTCAGCAGTGAAGATAGATGGATAAGACTGCAACTCAGGGCTGTCAAATATCACCTCTGTTTTGAGATGCAACGCAGTTTGTAACTTTGTAAATCATACTGGTTTTTAATGGTCTTTAAACAAGATGCATTGTTTGAGGAAGAATAGCCGTCTGGCTATGTCTTAATTTCAGATAGTTCTTAATGTTGACTCATGCCACATTTCTGTTCTTCTGTGTTAAAGGTTTCTGCTACAGAACTTAGTATTTGAATTCTGTCTTCTGCTTGTTCCTTAAGTTTACAAGCCTAATCAAAAAAGCTTCAAGGAAACACTGTCTTTAACAAAAGCTGACTTGTCTTATTTAGCTTTGTCAGAAAGACAGGAGGGAATTTGAAGCAATTAGATGATAGACAAAATTCTAATCTTAATTGTGACTAAGAAAAGAGCAGAAGTGCTTGGTTTATATAGTCTGAAGAAAAACTGAAGGTAGGTTACATATTTGGAGTGTATACTTCTAATACTTGTGTAGTTTCTGGTAGCAAGGCTTGCTTTATGAAATCCTGTTGTTTCACATATATATATTTAATAATGTACTAGTCATTTTGTTGAATGAAATGTAATAGCACTTCGTTAATACAAAATTATGTTGAATTCTAGTTGTTGGGAGCATTAGATTTTCTATTCCAGTAGCAAAGTACAGCAGCAGTATTTCAGTAGTATAGCACTTTGGTAGTATTATCTTACTGAAATGAAAATAGGAAGCTATGCAGAAATGAAGCTAGTGTACTCACAGCTAGTTTTATAACTTACTTATCTCCAAATATCAATCTTTACTGTATATGGAATAGCCATCTGCAAAATATTTAATTGTCTTATGTAAGATTTTGGACCTCTTTTTTTATTAGTCGTTTTTATTCCTCTTTTGTGCACATCTCGTTGAGAAGGCTTTTTTGGACCCTATTTCATTTTGTAAGAAAGCAAAATAGAGTAGGAGGTGTGTAAGAGGAGTGTTTTTATTGTGTTGTTATCAATGCTACTGATCTTCTCAGTCTTCTAATTCAATGCAGGAAATGTTTGTCCACTTACAGAATCACAGAGTGGTTGAAGTTGAATGGGACCATTTGGGATCATCTAGTTCAATCCCTGTGCTTCAAGCAGGGTCACCTAGAACACACTGTCCGGGAGATCACATCCAGACAGGTTTTGAATATCTCCAGAGGAGACTCTGTAGCCTCTCTGGGGCACCTTATTCCAGTGCTCTGTCTCTTTCAAAGTAAATGAGTTTTTTTGAATGTGCAGATGGAACTTCTTCTGTTTCAGTTTTGAGCCCATTGCCTCTTGTCCTGTTGTCAGGCACCACAGAAAACAGCCTGGACTCATCCTATTAATACCTGCCCTTAAGATATTAGTACACATTAATAAGATTCCTTCTCGGTCTTCTCCAGGCTGAACAGGCCTAGTTTCCTCAGCCTTTCTTCATAGGAGAGATACTGCAGCCCCTTAATCATCTTTGTAGCCCTTTGCTGGACTTGCTTGAGGAGCAACATGTCTTTCTTTTACTGGGGAGCCCAGAATTCCACACAGTACTCCAGCTGTGGCCTCATCAGGGCAGAGTAGAGGAGAAAGAGAACCTCCCTCAGCCTGCTGGCAACGCTCTTTCTAATGTCCCCCAGGATACCATTGGCCTTCTTGACCACAAGGGCACAGGGGTGGCTCGTGGTCAGCCTGCTGTCCAGCGGGACTCCCAGGTCCTTCTCTGCAGGGCTGCTTTCCACTAGGTCAGCCTCCAGCCTGTACCAGTACATGGGGTTCTTCCTCCCCATGTGTAGGATCCTGCTTTTGCCCTTGTTGAATTTCATGATGTTCTTTTCCCCTCATCTCTCCAGCTTGTTCAGGTCTCTCTGAATAGTAGTGCAGTCCTATGGCATATCTGCCTTTTCACCCAATTTGGTATCATCAACAAACTTGCTGAGGGTGTGCTCTCTGCCTTCCTTGCCCCAATGAATAAGTTGAACAAGACTGGACCCAGTACAGACACCTGGTGGACACCGTTAGCTACAGGCTTCCAGCCAGAGTCAGTGCCATTGATCACAACACTGAGGTCTGTCAGTCAACCAGTTCTTAATCCACCTTGCTGCCCACTCATCTAACCCATGTTTTCTGAGCTTACCTATGATGAAAGAAAGTTCTGTTAGAAATGGAAATACCTAACATCCTCTCTTCTAAATTGATCATAAGACTTAAGTTTTCAGGCAGTGTTTGTGCATACGTGAATGTGGATATTGGACATGAATTCATAAATAATATAAGAAAACTAAGTTGGAATAATTGTTCCCTAGGCTATTTTTTATTTCATCACTTCTACATATTTGGAGAAGATAGAGTGTGTAACATTGCATTTGTTAAATATGTGAATCTTGAGGTATAACAGATTTATTTCTGATTTACTTGTAATCATTTGCATAAAAGATGGCAGTTTTTCATGGACTTTTTGCATGCTTTTCTGGGAAGTGCATAGACTGGTGACAGAGGTGACTTTTTTTTTTGTTTGATCCACAGAATTTAATCCTTTATCATAGAATATCACTGTCATTTTATGCTTTATGTTTATGATGTCTCTTTTGGACTTATCAGCAGTTGTGCTTTTCATTGATCAGGAAATAATGTAGGCCACATCTGTTCTCAGTGGTCTTGCATAATGACAGTCATGCTATTTAGCTAAAGATTCAGTGTAGCTTACTGACCTGATAGCATACAACTATCATTATAACTCAGAATAAAAAAAGTAGCAAAATGCGTGTTACGAATGTAAGCACAATGTGGTATCTTGTTGTAGTGGAGTTTCTTCTGATAGGTTCATGTGTTACTCTGTAATCACAGTTAATCAAGGTTGTGCAACACAACTACTTAACAATAGCTGTCCTTATGTGTGCATTATTAGCCTCAACTGGTTGCAGAGTGAAGTACATAGGCTTACTGAATGTTCTTCTTAACATAATCAGCAGCAGCGTAGAAAGGGGAGCTATTTTTGTTTGTGTTCCCTGGATTCTAGAATTACTTATGAGAAGCTTTGACGAACTGATGTGTATGTTTTCTGCCTTGGACAGCAGGGATGAATGAGGGAAAATGCAGCTTGTGGTTCCAGTAAACTAATTTTTAGTGATGCTGTTAGATATTGTCTGTTGAAATACTGTAATTGGGATTTGGGAATATTTTAAAGCCTTCTCCTTATGCTTGCTTTTCTACTTGTTACTCAGAACTGAATGTTTTCCAAAAATTGGAAGGGGTTTTCCCACCAAGTATAATGTTTATGCTTTTGTGCAGTGATGTACAATGAAGCATTCATACTTTCAGAAGATTAAAGCAATTCTTTTTTCTCTTATATTTATATTTATTTTTGGATTTTTTACAGGATTTACTTGGAGTAGAAGATCACTGAGTACTACAATGGAAAAATCACGGATGCTTTGGACCTTTGTTGAAAGATGGCTACTAGCTTTGGCTTCCTGGTCTTGGGGTCTCTGCCGTATTTCTCTTTTACCTTTGATAGTAACTTTCCATTTGTATGGAGGCATCATACTACTCTTACTAATATTTGTGTCAATAGCAGGTATATTATATAAATTCCAGGATATGCTGCTTTACTTTCCTGAACAGCCCTCTTCATCACGCCTTTATGTTCCTATGCCTACTGGTATACCACATGAAAAT
>JANHGO010000033.1:59580-90174 GCA_024606505.1 Aquila spilogaster | reverse complement strand
ATACAGTTATCTAGCAGCAAACCAGTTTTCATAGAAGGTACAAAATATTAAAACCATAAAAATTTGAGCAAACCACATGAAATGTATGGACATATGCTATCACACACAGCACTCAATGCATGTAGATTTTCTCTGAATTTATTCCAAAAAAAGTGGTCGTTTTTCAAGTTCCATTAAATATATATATGTTTTATGAATGTAGCCCCTTTTTATCTCCTTCTTACAACTTTTCCTGCCTTCTTGTAGGATTTCTGCTGTCTGTGTTTCAAAAACCCAAGGCTTAGCTCTGGTAGGGAAACCTGGCTCAGACTTCGGAGGAAATTGCTAAGTTGTGAGAAAGAGCTGTGACAACATCTGTAGAGTGGAGCTGTGCAAGATAAGAAAGGTAAAATTGCCAGCGGAGGTAGGATTATTGAAACTGGGACAGTTAGCAGCTTAAGGATTCAGGAAGTAAAAATGCCAGCGTGGAAAAGAAAAAACCCTTAAGGAAGAAGAGGGAGGTGGAAGTGAACAACTCAAGGAGAGCTGAGATCCAGAGAGCAGCAGAGGCCAACCTCTGTGACTTTACCTGACACGGGATCCTCCTGAGCCGACCTCATTAATGACTCCTGCCTGGCTAGCAAGGAGTCTCCGACTGTCATATGGGAAGGGGTAAAGACTGAGCATGCTAATGTTTAGCCTAGTTCTTTATTAGGTAGCTATCTTCTGTATGTGCCAAGCAATGAATAGTTGCTGTATACTTTAAAGCTGTATATATTATGCTGTCATAGTCTCTTTGCAAATAGCTAAAGGTGTCCAAAGTGATCCTAACAGTTACATCAGTTGGTTACATCAAACAGGTAATGACTCAGCCATGCTAAGTTTCTGTGGATGCCACCAAAACCAAAACAGGCTAAAAGCAATTGGTTGCAGAGCTTGAATGGAGAGAGACTTTTGAGGTATAGTTTCTAAGAGGAAAGGTGTTAAATGATCTGTACTATCCATTGCATTGTCCAGCCTTGGAAATCTGGCTGTTGAAGGGGAAATTCTAATTGTAACTGCTCAGCAGTGGTAATTTGTGACTGAGGACTGATCTGGAATGGAGGGCAAGAAGGCCCAACTGCAAGAAGGGGTTAAACTGGCTGGAAGCAGGAATGCCAGAGACAGGACTCCTTGCAAGTAAGTGAAGTTTCCCTGGGTGATGACATAAGAAACAGCCTCAGCATTGTCTTGTAGACCATCCTGGAATGGAAGCACTCAGGGGCCCAAGCTCAGGGGCCACTTTTGGGCAGCAAAGCTGGGCTGGGGGATGGACCCACTGCCAAGCTGAAGTGCCCCATGCAACCACTCAGAATTGGTGCTGATGTGAGAGTATGTAAGGAATCTGCTTGTGACACATCTTTGCAGACTCCACATCTCTCCACGTATTGTGGTAGGACTCTGCCCAATGCATTGTTCATTAATTTTTTCTTTTATATTTAAGCACAAACGTGTGTTTCATTTGCCTCAAGGGGTAACATAAAAATTCCCCAACACTGTATATGTCCCCTTTTCAGACTGGACCACTGTATCTTTTAACATCTCCTGATCAGTCAGAAGCAATATGGTAGCTGACAGGTAAGCTATTGTCCCAAACTGAAAATCTGAGCTGACAGTTGGGAAACTTACATATGTCTTCAACCAGCAGAAGAGCTGTGATGTGTGAAGTCTCTCTCCTCTACCTGAGAACTTTGCTGGAAATACAGTCTTCCTTGCATCAGCCCCAGACCTCTCACTAGATTCTGTGGGCCAGTGGCTAGGGCATTTATCTGGATTACTGTCTCAGTTCCTATCATGATTTCTCCTTTTATATAAAGACTCTATGATGTAAAGCAAATAAACGGCTTTGAAAGCAGGGACTGAAACTTCCCATGGCAAGTACTTCATCCATGAATCCAGGCTATAAAGCCATTCTAAAATCTGGACTTTAACCAGTCCTTTTCAAAGAATAGTTTATGTTCACCCAACTTTAGGGAGAATCCAAGCTCTGTGCCAGTCTTGCCTTAGATATATAAATTTGGGGGGGAAAAAAAAAAGTAGTAGTAAATTTCTTCTGGTTAATGAGATTTTTCTTTGCCCTTAATAGTGTTCCACTTGGTTTGTGTGGTTTCTAGAGGCCCCTTTTGGTATAACAGTCCATTTGTGAGAGTACATACCCAGGCAGTAGCATGTTTTGGGTTCAGTACAATACAACACTATCATGGCCCTCCCATTCCTGGGGAACACTCAAATAACAGGCTGTAAATAAAGTAGGTGAAATATATAGAAGGGTGAATGCTCTATTAACTGTTCTCCCAAATCCATGCAGGATTATATAAGTCATGGGGCAAGAGATGCAAAGAGCCAAAAGGAATCAGGTTTCACTTTGATGAACTTCTTTGGGACAGATCAAGACAGGGTTTCTGCTTCTGGCTTCCTGGGGTATGAGTATATGTTGACTATTTTACTAGGAAGCAGTCCTGGGAAGAGGACCCACTTTATCTTAGAAAGTTTTCATAGACCACTAAGTTTACAGCTGCAGTGAACAGGCTGGACACCTACGTCAGCAAACTGCATGATACCATGGAAGTGCTTAAATTTTTTGTACAAGTAACTGGAAACAGGTGGACCTGTTTTCTCTCTGCAGCTCTCCAGAGGCTGTTTAGCAAACTTAAGCAGTTCTGCTAAGCAGCCTGATCACCATTTGAAGCTAGATACATATAATGTTGATGGGTCAACATTTAAGTTAGAAGGATATATTGGCAGAAATTATTTCTTCCTTGAGATGGTTTTGAAACTGCTCACAGTACATTCTTGGATGTAACACAGACAATCTAGCCTGTTATCCTTGTACACAGAAATTATTGCACACTATTTTCAGTGCATACTGCTTAATGCCAGTGAGTGAACTCCTTTTCTGCATTTAACTAACTTCCAAGTCATGCTGCCAAATATGCTAATTGAAACAGCCTGTCTCCCACCTAAAAGAACTAAGTAGAGGATAAAAAAGCGGGGGTGTGGGGGGGGAGGCAGAAGGTTAGGCTGACAATGCAAAGACCATTTCTGCTTGAATACTGATGAGCCAAGTTATCTATGCTGGCCACCTGCCTAACTATTTGGTTCCTGCCAGTGTTTCATTGCTTGTGCTGATCTTTGGGAACCGTTACTGTATGAATGCTGCTAAATGATTTTAATCTTTATTTTAATTCTTGTTAGCTTTTAATATAATTGTAAAAGGTAATTTGTGAATTGTGCATTGTCTGATTGCTAAAACCTTTGTGAGATAATAAATTAATATTAAAATTCCCTATGGGAATTCTGGAATACAGTCAAAGGGCAGACAGCTGCGGGTGAAGGCTTATTGAACAGCAGCAAAGTTCTGCCACTGCTGTTGCTGGATATTGACACTGACCGCATCAACATAGCATTCTTCATCTCTCCTCAGCCTGCATAAGAGGCAGCGGTGGTCTTTTTTCTTGGCTTCTGGGCACTCATTCTGTTTTGACATTACCTATAATTGCACGGCCCACAGCAAACACTCACCAGTCTTCCCATGAGCTCAAATTCCCACAGCGGAGCTCTGCCTGCGCTCAGGGACCACGAAACCTAGCCACCTCTCTGCATTTCCTCTCCGCTCCTGCACATGACCCAGGGCTTAGCATGGATTTTCCATGGTTCCAAGGCTCTTCTCCACATCAGACGCTCAGCCCAGGCTCAATTCTTCATCCTGGCTAGACACAACCATGGCGCAGGCCTGCCACTACCATGCTGTTGTCCATAATGCTAACTGTTCGGCCTGGACCAAATAGCATTTTCCAAAAGAGTGATGAAGCACCAGCTAGAAGGGCGTGGCCAGGGCTGTTTTAAGAAATGAGAATGTTTACTGTATGAATGAGAAATAGCTGGTGGCTGACATTACAGATTAAAGAGCTGTAACTGGGAACCACTCCTTATGTTTAGCGTAGGCAGCAGGACGCAAGAAGCGGTCATACCATCCGGGCCTAGTCCTGGGAACTTTTTATTTCTGCCGAAGTAAAACTTCCACCATCCTTTTTCCGGACAGGGGAAAGAGGTTCATGTGTAAGGCACATCCACACTGTAGCGGCAAATTTGGTTAGCCTGGGGCAGTCTGTAGGTACCAATCCTATGACACCGTCAGAGATTCTTATCGTCCTGCCTTCCCATCCACTTCTGGGATCTCTAAAAAATATTCCTCTGCATTGGTAAAGGCAAAGGAAGAAAAAGAGGTGAGGGCAGAAGAGAGCCATCATAAAGCACCACATAAATATATCTGTTTCTTTCTCAATATATACACACACACACATATATATACACACTATATATGTGTGTGCACATTTATACATACTCTAGCAGGTTTCGGATACTCTAATTTAGAAATCCCCCTCCCCTCCATGCAATCCCTGGAGCTCTCTCACATGCTGGACAGGCAAGCATGCAGCAGCAGAAATCCAGAGCAGGGCCATGACCGAGCCACAGTCCATCCCTGGGCAGCGGCCAAAACATGGGTCAAGGGTTCAGCACCCCGATATAACCACAGAATTGAGTAAGTCAGACCAGAATTCATAAACAAAGCAGACCCACCACAAAGCATGTGCATTCATGCATGTACAGACAAATACCATGTCATTCTAAGTGCATTTTACACTAAAAGATAATGCACTATGAGAGAAAATGTAAGCATGATTTTGGAAAGGTTGAATTGGCTGTGTCTGCCAAAAATACAGGTCAGGAAGGCAGGTTATCCAAAACAGCAGAATATTTTTCCTGTCCCATTACTTATTAAGACCCAGGTCTCTTCCTAGTAGTAAGATGTCCCTTTATATCCCCCAGTCACTAAAAAAATGTCAAATATTTCACTGTTAAATTTTTAAAGATTACCTGTACTGCACCTCAGATGCCATTTAGTGTGTGTCTGCCAGGAAATCTGTATGAGATCTATATATAGCAGTTCATGTCTTTAAAAAGCTCTTCATCAAGCATAAGAATTTAGATATATCAATAGAGAAAAACGCTTCAAGAGTTACCACATAAGTCAGAGAAAAAAACCAGGAGTAAAATTATGTTTTTCTTTCTCTTAACTGTCTTTTATTTATTGACTTTGTCAATGTCATTAATGCATGTGATCCCACTGCTCTGCCCTGGTTGCTGTTACAGCACCATGTCAGGCAGTCCGCTCGCAGCACCTGCTGTGTTTCAGTTACAGGTAGATGGAGTCAACAAAACTGCCTATCCTGTTTATTTTTCTTTTGTTCATACAACATGTTCAGAGACCTGAACAGTGTGACACCTGTCATCTTCATATTTATTTTTGCCTTGAATAATCTTTAACTTATTATTACTCCAATAGCACTCAGAGATTTTAAATAAAATAAAATAAAAAATAATCCAAGACATATTTAACTATGTCTGGTATAATCATAGATGAGCATGTTTATAGGATAGACTGAAGCACAACACAGAGATCTGCAAACTAGCTTTAAACTGGATGAATAAAATCATTCTGCTTTCACAGCACACAGGTCTGGTATTTAAAATGTGTAATACACTAATCAAAGAGGCTAAGGCTGGGGAGAAGCCATGGGAGAACAAGGAGGAAAAAAGCAACCACAAAAACTAAACTGAGACTAGCTGTGTTACACATCTATTGCTGTCTTTTACTTGAGCATGCGTATCTATGCACAGACATGCACGCGTGACCCATTTACCCACCTGCCTTTGACCAGACCGTTAGTTCATTAACTGCAGGTGTAAGATGCAGAGGCTGAAAACATGGATTTGAAAGACCACATTGCCTTGTGTTGCTGCTGTAGCAAAGCCAGCTGAGGAAGGGTGGGCTGGAGCGTGTCGGGTGTGGGAGGAAGCTGCCGTGTGCAAGAACACAGAGAAATCCTACCTCTACCTTTGATCCCTGCTTGCCCCCAGGGACTCGAACTGTGGTTTGGAGTAGTGTTTATGTTTGTAAAGCTTACCATCACGAGAAAGAAGCTGTTACTTAAGCACCCCTGGATCAAGGCTGGGCAATCGGACAAAAGTGATTTAAGTTACTGGAACCTGTTTTCACTTTCAAAACTGATACAGCTATATATCACCTCAAACTGAAAGCAAGCTCTTCTGTTCTTTCAGATATGGCTATTACTTAAACATTTATACACAGCGCTTATAGAGTTCTTTCCACTGATCATGAGACTTTGAATAACCTTGGTGTTCATGTTCAGTATAACTCAATTTGTTTTATGCTTTGTTTCTTTGGGTTTTTTGGTTTGGGGTTTTTGTTTGGAGGGTGTTGTTTGGTTTGGTTTTTTTTTTTTTGCCTATGGACTCATTAGTTTATTATTGATTTTACAGTACAGTATTATATAAATCCTGTGGTTTGCCTTCAGCTTAATGTGTAGCTGTCAGAATCAGACAGATGAGAGTACTAGCTATACTAACGCCTCTTGTACTGCAAATGAAAAAAAAAATCCATTAAATTTGCAATGTATAATATGCCACCATTTGACAGTTTGCCCGTTCACAAGACACCAGAAATTAGACTGGGAACTTCAGTTCATACCTGACTCACAGAATCACAGAACAGTCAAGGCTGCATGGCACCTCGGGAGACCTCTAGTCCAACTCTGCTCCTGAAGGGACAGACAGAGCAGGTTGCTCAGGACTGTATCCAGTTGGGTTTTGAATGTTGCCAAGGATGGAGACTCCACAACCTCTCTGGGCAACCTGTTCCTATGTTTGACCACCCTCACAGTCAGAAAGTGTTTTCCTAGTTTTAAACAAAATTTCCCATTTCATTTTGTGCCCATTGCCTCTTGCCTTGTACCTGGGCCGTTGATGACAACTCTTCGAGCCTGGCAGTTCAACCAGTTCTCAGTCCACCTCCCTGTCCATTTATCTAGCCCATACTTCATCAGCTGTCTGTGAGAATATTACAGAATATAGTGTCAAAAGCCTTCCTAAAGTTGAGAAAAACAACATCTACCGCTCTCCCCTTGTCCACCAAGCTAGTCTTACACTACAAGCCACATAATGCTAGACAAATTTAAAAAAATTAAATCAGAACCACAAGTGCTTCTATCAAAAAAACCCCCATCTACCTAAATCTATCTCAAAAGGCTAATTTGAACTTCTTATAAAGTGATAGTAATATCATAGTTAACCTTTTCTAACTGACTAGTACAACTCTACATGGAACCAGACTATGTAAATTTGTTGTATTCTGGGAAAGATTGAGGACAAGAGTGTGGAATACGCAACCCCTCACACCATACACACTCATTTTGTGTGTAAAAATCCTTCTTTTTTCCCTGGTATCTTATTTATGGCAACTTCAGTCCTGAAAACTGTATTTTACTTTGTGCATGATACATGACACAGGAGAAAACTGAACTATGGTTTTACACAGTTTTACATAGTTCCTCTACCCACAGCATTAACAGAAGAATGAATTTAAATATATTTTGTCACTAGCATAGTGACAAATATACATGTTGAAACGTTCTTGTTATGTCAGTTTTCAAATACAATCACATGCTTAGGGACCCTACATCTTTCTACATTCTTTGTAAGAAAAAATGAAGAACATTAATGCTTGCAGTTTGAACTTATATCCCTTACATGTTCTTTCAAAATAACCTTCCCCAAAATTACAAAGAAAGGAAAAGCTGTATCTATTGAAAACATCCCAATAAAATGCTAAATATATTTTATCTAAAAGAAAACAATTTCAAGATGGATGCCTTCTAATTCCTTACTTCTAGAAAATAACATGGAGAAACATTTTAATTATACCTATAAGCTCCACCTTCAGTGTTAGGCTTGTATAATAATTCAAACTTACAGACTGTTCTCTCATTCCAATCCCCTTAGAGCAAAAAGCAGTACAGTCAAGTTTTATAGGCCCATCTACTGTTCTGTGGTACAACAGCTGTTACCAGCTGGAGATGCTTTATGCTCAGTTGAACTGACTATGTTAAAAGGCATTTCCCTAGTCACCTTCAAATGAACATTTTTTTTCTCTTTTTCAAGAAATTTTATAACTTAGAACTTCAAGTCCCTCTTTTGAAAGAATTCAGACTGAAATTACCTATGGATTGGAAAGATAAAATGACCTTTTTTTTTTTAACAGAAAGATTGAAGCTGAGTATTATAAAAAACAGTGTGTCAACCCCACTAGCAAACTAAAGAGCTTTTTAAAATCTCTCACCAGACCATTAAATTGAGGTGCCATAAACAGAATAATACAACTTACCTGTCATTTACCATAGGTGACAGAGATTTTGGCTGATTTCACCTGAATAAATGGACCTTCTGTTTTTCAAAGATATTCATGCAGACTCTTTCAAAACATACAGATGTATTATTTCAGGGAAGAGTAACTGGATATTGAGCAACAGGGACCACACAGTTTTTAAGTGTTTCACCAAACAGATGTACTATGGTAAAAATTTATAAGATTTCCACAATTTTTTAATTCAGTCCTGGAAAGAAGTTCACATCCAAACTAAATATCAGATGAATATCAGGGACTAAGACCAGGGGCCTGAACTTAACTGCGGCTTCCAAGCGGATCGAAGGAGGTCCCTAGCAAGGCTTGTCACAACTCTTTTTGCACACAGCAATTTTCACAACTGTCCGAGCAAGGTGATACAGCTACACCACAGAGAGCTGGCCTTGAGCACAGGCACTCATGCCCCAGGAGGAGGCAGGGGCACCGAGGGCTCTGAGAGCTCCTTCCCATCTGTGAAGCTCCTGCACACTAGAAATCCTGCTCTCGTGTGTGGTTGAAATAGTTTCCCTTGGAAGTTATCATTGTTGGTGTATGCCAAATATCAAAATAAATTGACAATATAATTTAGCTAGAAAGGTTAAATATGTGGATCATCCTTGTTCTTCAAAAAAAAAAAAAAAAAAGAAAATATAAATTGATTAACTGAGGGGATGGTTCTCATTAACTGTTTAAGTAATGACTTTTCATCATATTTTATGCAAAACATTATTTATGGCCTCCTATCTAAAATATTCATTTAACTAGTTCGTGACCATTTCAGACAGTATGTATAAAGACCAGTGTATATGAAAATAGGTAGTGTTTCATGTTGACTCACTGAAGCTTCTTGCATTTCTTTCTCCAGCAATTTATCTTCCTAAAAGTAGGAGGGAAATGGAGGAATTTGGTTCTGATATTCACTACACTTACAATAAAGTCGCATAAGGAGACCCAAAGCTACCATAATACTACAGCTAAGTTGTAGCAAAAAGAGAGGGAAGCTTTTTTTCATCCATGGAGTAGAGCTTCCCCAGTGTTACTACTTACAACACTTTAAATGTAAAATTGCTAGGAGAATGCATCTTCAACACAGTCAACAGGTTGCCATCTATTGTACATGCACAGTTACCTTCAGTATTATCAGCTTTCAGGTCTTCAAAGGATAATTAAACAGTTAATACTATGATATTTTGCAAGACTGTATTTTAAATCCTATCTGCAGATGCAAGAGTAAGATCATTTTAAGCCCCTTAAAATACCAAAAATGTCAGTTAGGTATTTTCAGTGTACAAGCACAAGCAGAAGAAAAAGCAAAGGGACTGATTAAAGTTGTGCTTATGTGCAAACACCTAATGACTAGCCAAGGCTTTCTCACTCTCCCGTCGGTGCACAAAGAACTCATGTTCTTGAAAGCAACCCTACCCCTCCCCACCTCAGTGAATAGTTTTTCTTCGTATGTTTAGGTTTCAGCTTATTCATATACTAGTGGTTTGCTTAACAAGGCAGGCACATTCCAAGGGGAATTAGAAGAATTCAGTAAGTTATCCTAGGAATAAATAGCCCTTGCCAGTACCATATTCCAATGCTTTCTAAATGTCAGCTACTTAGGCTTTTGGCTGGCATAAACGTTTACAATATTAGCAAGCCCCAGTCTTTCATTTTACATCATTAAATGTGAAACCAAGGTGTATATTCTAACGTATGAGAACATCTGAGATTTCACCAGCTCTGTATGGTCAACACACACTATGTTTCCACTGACAAGTCAGAGAAATCATATGAAGAAATAAAAAAAATATTGCTCCCTGGCAAGAGTTCTCATACTTTGTGCAAGGTGCCCACAGGCTTTTAATTCCAAAATTGCACTACATCAGTTTGAGCATATGCCTTTCAAAGCAGAAAAAAGTTAGATGTGAACCTGTTTTATTAAATTGTTTAATAAAAGTGAACAGTGGAACCTTCTCCCAGGGATTGTGAAGTTTATTACCTGTGCAGAACTGTCTTTGCAACTAGCAAAGAAATCAAACCATCATTCACCAACATACAGCTGCAAACAGGACAGGCACCTACCAGATGTTCTGCTACAGCAGGTCCTGAAAGTTGCACTCTTCTTTCTCCATCACTGGCAACTTGAAAAGTGCCAGTTAAAAGCCAGTGAATAGGAACAATACTAAACTCTTCTCTACTTCCCACAAACTGCAAGGTCTACAGTCCCTCTTTCTCTTCTTTCTTTCTCCACTTCTTCAGGAATATCATCTTAAAATAAACTTGAAACTTTATACTAGAATGCAAATTGGAAGTCTTGCTCTCAAGCCAAGTGCCTATTTAAAAAAAAATAAAAACCAGCTTTGCACAAAACATAAGCTAAGAAGTCTTCACCTACAAAACCCCTATTTTCAAAGATCTAAATGTAATTAAGAAAATGGGAGTATTTATTGCAGCAAAAAATACAATAGGCTGATGTTTTGTAATCAGAGGAGGTCCTCTGGAAGTTCAAACATCAGGTTAATGTTTCAGCATTTTGATTCCACCTTTTCCTCTTTCTTGAACACTACTTTTAATGAATGATGATTACCTGATAATAAAGGCTAGTTTTATATGTCAAAACTTTTTTTATTAGACCAAACAAAATAAAGACATTTTTTCATACACAGACATTGTTAATCCATAGCAGCTCTTACTGCTACCTACAAATCTTGTCTTATATTCATTCTTAGAAATCACACCTGAAATTCTCTGCATACCTCCTGAATTAACTTGACTTTTGTGTCTGGACAACTTATTCTTACTTTCTGAATAATTTCCAGCCTTCATTTGCTTCTTCAGTACAAATCAGAATTTCCTTAAAACTAAGCAGATCCACAAACTTCTTCCTTACTTCTCTTATTTATTTTCCTGCCACTACCACTCTCCCATCACAATGCCTTTGCTTAGAGGATCCATGGATTCTCCTGTCCCCTGGCTTGTATTCTAGATACATAACTTTAATAACAGCTGGGTCCAGTTTCATGCACAGATCCATGCAGTCCATCCACCTAACTCACCATGTAAAAGAAACATCTCAAAAGAAAACCTGACCTGCAATGCCTGTATTTTTACAGTGTAGTAGCAAGATTCTCTTTTTACACTGACATACGAAGTACAGCATTTCTTATTCAACATTTTAAAGTAAATGTAAATTTGCAAAACAGTAACCAAAAGAAGAAATACATGCCATCTAAATTGCTTGACATTATCCAGTACGCTAATTATCATGCCACATACAAATATGCATGATTAACATTTAATTTCTAGTTCTAACTGGAACTGAGGCAAAATACAAGCTAAACCAGCATACTGCATGTGCAAGGTTTGGTTTTTTTTAATTTGTGAAAAAGTAAGCCTTCAGTTTAAATACATATAAAAATAAACCTTCACTACACTGTGCTGAGGAGTCAGGAAAAAGAATAACAATTTTGTTGATAAGTTACTAGTTCTAGATTCCCCAGCCTTGCATAGCTTTAAGAGAACAAAAAGACATGGAATCAATACTTTTAAAATACATCTCTGTAAATAACGTTTAGATCTCAAAGTGACGTATTTGACAATGTCTCAAGAGTCAGCTGTAATTTGTATTTGCCTTTGTTTCTCTTAACTTTCCTAACCAGGATCACCTAAAATACATATTTTACTAAAACCCTTTTAAGAGAAATCTGTGTGGGTATGAAGACAAACTCTCTTCTCATTTTCTGTTTGTAAGTCAGAATATATGACGTTACACAGAAGCAGCCCATTAAGTTAAAACTGAAGTGTTGTATTTCACATATACCAATTTTCTACTTGAATTATTAGAGGAAAAATGAGGCACTGTCTTTCGGTATATACTATGTTATGTATACAAAAAATATTCTGCTTTTTAGCAATTTATATGGTAGCTTAAGAAAAGTAGTTATTACATTTTACCTATTTAGTATATTTCAAATAATAAGGGAGCTCCTAATGTTTACACCAACTACAAGAGGTAAGAATAAACTTCCTTCCAATTAGCCTTTCATATAACACTTCCCAATTCTTTTTACAGTAATTTTTTATATGAACACAACCACAAAAAGCACTGAAGAAACAAGTCAGCCAAAAATGGGTTCTGTGTGATCAGCCCAACAGCAGTTCTGTTTCATACCAGTATTGACGTAACAAGAACTGAGGCCTCAACCTTTCTCTCCTCAAAGTTAATGCATAAATTATCTAACAGAGTAAAATCGGAAACTAAGTTTTGTGCTTTTCAAAAGAGTTGCCTCTCACTAAAAAAAAAAAAAAAAAAAAAAAACCAAAACCAGACAGACTTTAAAAATAGATTTTTTTTAGTAATTGAAAAAAATATACATTGAACTGGATATTTGGAAATTAATCCCACATTACTGAAATAGCTTATGAAACACTTTTTGAAAGATAAACTGATAATTAAGTGTAAAAGCCTTGCCCTGTCACACTTCACAGTTTAACTGCAACTGTAATGAGCATAGAAGGTCATTACAGTTTTTAAGTAATTGCTTTGTATTTTACAGATATATAGGTCACTACTAATTCATCAGCACTTCAATCAGAAGTTTAGGTTCTATTTTACAACTGTTATTTACACAAAGAAACACGAGATCAATGCAATGTCCTAAAACCAAAGTGCTACTGAGGCTGTGTGGGGCGTAATGCTAAAACCAATGCAAACAAATTAAAATAGTACAGACAAGGTTTATAAGTTACTGAATTCTATAGCATATGGAATATACACAAAACAATTCCACAAAAACATGAATGTGATTGTAAATTGATAAATAAGCAGTATTTTAAATAGGAGACTCTCCATAAAACAGTAAATTATTGTCTCCATTTTGAACAATGGAGGCAAGCACTATTAAAAGCTAGGAATTCTCTTATATAAAATATTAGATCTCTCCTGAGACCTGTTTGTGAAGTAAAAGGTTTACATTATTTATCTTGTGTTTTTTTTTTTTTCTCCTCCAAGAGCTTAGCATCCTCTTGCTTCCGCAACAGTATAATTAAAAGCCTTCCTCCGATTTCAACAACACAGTGTTATCCTTTAGCCAGAGCCAGCTTTAAATAGACATGAAAACACACAAAAAATGTAAGGCAACCTCATAATATCCAAGTCCAATCGTGCCAACAAGAATGCTTTTGCTCCAAGCTTAAAAACTATTTTAAATTAAGTACTGATTTTCATTCTTCAGGACTCCTCCCTCCACTGACTGTGTTACCCACAGCTCAGATACAATTTTAAATTTTTTCCCAAATGTTCTTCTGAGTGCTTTCATCTCTTTTACCCGGGAATGATCTTCTCCTATAACAACATGGGAGACACCCTCTTCAAGGTGAGAGACTACTTTTGCACCATAAAAACGGAGCTCCAAAGCCCTAACTGATAGTGTTGTTCCATGGATTTTGGTTCTAGGCTCATTAACAACAGCATAACAGTCCACATAAATAGTGTTTCCTCTGAATATACTGAGCTGACAGCTGTTCCACGAATAATGCTCTTCTAACTCTGCAATCACGTCCAAAGGCATCACCTTACTGTCTTTCATTCTTGAGAACACTTCCTTGAGTTGTGCAACATCTGTGTCTGCTGTGTAGCTGTCTCCATAACAATCATACTCACAAGCAAAATGTTCTTTTGTGTCAGGAGACATGTGAATCATAAAGGCCGGTTGCCAAGGCACCAGCTTTTTGGTTTGAAAACACTGAAGGAGCCACTCCGCCCTCACCACATCGTATTTGTTGGAAGCAATGATGTTTTTCACTCTGACATTCTCAGCTCCTACAATGACACAGTAAGTCTCTGGCCCCGGATTCTGTACCACGCTGCCACCCCATTCAGCTATTCTGCTTTCCAGTTCAGACTTTGAGTACTTTCCCGTTCCCGTCATAACACAAAACTCAACATCTTCAAATACATTTGAAACCTTGTTTACACCAGAAAGATCAGGAGCTTTAAACTGTTCAGCTATTCCAATCACCTTCTTCACCTTTGACACAGTTTTCCTTTTTTTCTCTTGTGGCTCATCATACTCATCCATATGAAGGTGCTTAGATGCCAGCTTCCCTTCTGCTTTGCTTCTGAGATCTTCCAACGTGTCTGAAGTCATGCACTCGTACCATTCTTTGTCCTCTCTTATCTTCTCAATTCGGGGGAATCTCAAAGTACAGTCAGTTTTGTATACATCACTGTTAACAATCTCAGCTGCCTTGATCTGAACGATGACAGAGTTGCAAGGTTCAATGTACATTTCAGGTTTTTCAGTTCCACACAAGATGTTAGAGGGAGGGTCCTTCCTATGGTAGGGCTTCCAGTGTTTAGCCAGTTTCAAACCTAAATCATACAATTCCTTCATAGTATAGCCAGAGCCAACACGACAAAAAGAGCGGAAAATGGTAGGTTTTTCGTTTGGAGGGGGCGTCTCTGCAATAGCGCACAGAAAATGAGACATCATTCCACCACGTGAGCCCTTCCCCCAATAACCACCAACAATTAAAAGGTCTAGTTCATCCATCAGTCCATTGACATATTCCGGCTTGATTTTTAACCAGCCTTCCCCACGTTTGTCAGGCTTGTAGGTGGACATGGGATCTTTCACCATAATCCCTTCCTCTCTTTTATCTATTGCTTCATTTAAAGCATCAATTACTTCTTTTCTTGTTCTGGCACTTTTTTTCTGTACAACATGTATCCTGCCCGTTACCACAGTAAATACGCTACTTAAGATTTCATATCTTTTGCTTAGTACTTCGTGCCCCAACTTCTGATCATTAACCATCAATACATCAAACACACAGAAGCAGGTCTGCAGATCAGAGTCCTCCACCATTCTTTTTATGTCGAATCTGTTTCCTTTTTGCATAAAGGTTTGCGTCTCAGGATTGTAAGCCATCATTTCACCATCCAGAATGCAATTTTGTATATTGCTCTTAAATACGTTATGAATAAATGGCGTTAACGAACCATCAAGGGGGGAAGCGCCAAACTGCTGAGTATAGTCAAACCCATTTCGGGAGAAATATTTATACACATCTCCATCTTTGTGCATCTGCATACGCTCACCATCCAGCTTAGTTTCTATGTAGAATATCTGGTTATTCATTTGTTTCTCGATTTGCTGGACATCAGCAATAGCAGCAAGCATTGGTTTAAAGGCAGAAAACAACGTGATAGAAACATCACTAAGTGAGACATTGGGATCGTGCAGTTGTCTGCAAACTTTTTCCAAATCAGTTGTGACGTTGTGTAATTCAAGAGCATCAGGATGAAAAATGGAAAGTATAGTTTGCTGACTAACACCAAGCTTCAGATCCTTTATAATCATGCGGATGAGCCATTTCTGTTCCAGTGCTGTGCTCTGGGTAATTAACTGAAGAAGACTTTTCTTTAACAGACCCTTGTTTTTAGCAGCATTATTATTAGCTATCGCATCCAAGTGTTCATTGACTTGTTCTATTGTCAGTCTGCCTTGTTTCGGGCTCCTAGGTTTTAACACAAAGTACGCGATCATTGCAAAATCCCCGGTATCTCCACGTGAGCCAGCAGGTGTTCTATAGTTTAACAGCTTTGCAGCATCTTTTCCATCTTTTGGTAAATTAAGCAGTTCAATATACAGCTTCGCAAGCATGGTTTCTTTAATTCCGTATGCCATCCTTTCTCTTTCCAACTGCGGAAGAATAAGTCGCATAGCTGGATAAAAAGAATCTGTGACGTCCTTTTCCTTTTGATGAAGAGCACCGTGGAATTTTCTCCAGGAGTCCAGAAAATCCTTGAAATACTTGGTTTTCTCCGGACGAGGTTTACACGTCTGCATTCGCTCCAGAGTATTACACAGATCCGCAAAAGGCACGTGAGCGGCCACCGTTTTCTTTGAAGGCTGCGAAGCGTGCGCGGAAGCCATCGGGGTCCGTTTTTCACTAAGAACAAAAAAAAGCATCTATTTGTAGAGAAAGAAAACCGCCGCCGCCCTCCCCGCCGGCACTGCCCGTCCCCGCCGCCCGCCGCCCCCCGCGGCCGAGGAGCCCCGCTGCGGGCCGGCCGCTCCCCGCCCCGCACCGCTACGGCGTTGCCATGGACACGGGGCGGAAGGGAACGGACACCGCCCGGGGGCGGGGGGGGGAGAACGACGGACGGACCCTTCCGCTCCGCACCGGCCGCCCCCTCCCCGGAGCGGACTCAGCGGGGAGATGGGGGCGGGGGGCAGCGGGGAACGGCCGCCCCCCGAGAAGACTTACGCGGAAGCGGAGGAGCACCCCGTCGACGCCGCAGCCCGTGCCCCTCCCCCGGGCGCGGTGGTTGCGGCCGCGCGGGGGGGGCGGCTATGCTGGCGGTGGCGGCGGCCGCGCCTGCGCAGTTACCGCCGCGGCGGGGAAGGGCGGGCAGAGCCCGGGGCGGGGGAAAAAGGAAGGCGGACGGACCCGGAAGCGGAAGCGGCGGCGGTGGGCGCGACTTCCCGTCTCGGAAGGAGCGGAGGTTGAAGTGGCGTGTCGGGGTCCGCGCCGGCCGGAGGCACCGACAGCGGCAGCCGCCGCCGCTGCTACAGCGCGGGAGGATGCGGCGGGTGGGTCTCGCCTCGCCTCGCCTCGCCTCGCCTCGGGCCAGGCCGGGCCCGGCCCCGCGGGGAGTGAGCCGGGGTGGGGGGAGGTGGTGGGCCGGTGCCGTCCCCGGAAGGTCCGCGGCGGGCCGAGGCGGGGGGGGAGCGGCCGGCAGACGTGGCTTTGAGTCGGTGCTGGGGGTCTCGCCGGGACTAAACGCGGCTCCTGCCCGAGCGGGGGTGGCCGGCCGGCCGGCGGGGGCTGTCCCGCGGGCGCCTGCGACTCCTCCGCCGGCACGTCCCGCCCGAGGAGCTGCTGCCTGGACGGCGCTGGTTAAAGTTCCTCTAGGCGCCTTCCTGCCAAGGCCTGGGAGGGCTTTCGCGGCGGGACCTTGCTGTAGCGTTCCGCTTGTGCCCGCCGCCGTGTGCAGGAATTTCTGTGTGGGGGGATGCTTGTAGAAGGTGGGGCGGGTGACGATAGCTTTAGCGGCACTTAATGTGCCGAGTGAATGCCTGGAAAAGGCCGAGCAGGGTTGTTTCTTTCAGGTGAAAATGGGAGTAATTTAACGTGCTTGGAAAGTGATAAGTTTTAGGAGCCCACGCTCACTCGAAGGCTAAGGTTTTAACATGATAACTGCCCTTGGTTTGTGTTTTTTTACACAGTACTGTCACAATTCAAGACGTGCTCATAAGGTTCATTAAGATTTGTCAGTTGGGAGGGGAAGTATAAGAAAAGTTAAGGGGAAAACACTTTCAGCTATGAATACGTACCACTTGATGCAGAGCTGTGGAAGTTTGCTGTCTGAAATAAGTAGGACAAATGGCTCGCTGATTTTAAAAGCCAGAGCCCTTAAACGTCTGACACTTAGTTGTTCTTACTCTGCTTTTTCCTTGGCTAGGAGTAGCTACTTTGCTTTTTTAAGCTTTTTTCTTTTTTTATTAATGAGCGCGTCTGTAAGATTTTAGTACTAAGAAAGTGTGTTTTTCCTGTCCTTACTAAACTTGTAGGGTTTTTTCCAAATTAGTTTCCTCTCTGAAATGAACTCTTTACAGTTGAGGACTTAACATTTCTACTGACAGAAGTCTTCTCAATAAATATGAGTAAATGTAAGGCTTGTGTAAATCTTGTCTGTGTCTGGAGGAGGTGGAGTGTAGAGGAAGGAAGTGCAGTAGAACGAAACAGGTGTCTTCAGATATTTCTCTGTGTTCTTAAGAAATACCTCGGTTTGTTTGTTTGTTTTGAAACTGTGAAATCTGAAGGATTGCAGTGAGTGTTAAAAATGCCTTTTTTTGTTTGTTTGTTTTAATGTTCTTTAACGAGAAAGCAGCCATTAAACACCTGAATGCTGCTCTTAGCACTAACTTTAAGGCTGCTCATGTGCTGAAAGTTAACTTTAAGGAGGCAATGTAAATCTATTGTAACTTTGTTGTTACGCACTGTGTATGTTTCATACTGTGTGTTGTATGTGTGGTCTAGGACATTTCAATGTGATTCTTGAACTTCGTTAAAAGATGTTGGTTTCAAGTTTATCAGATGTTTCAAACGAGCTGAGCTTCATAGGAGGAGCATGAATATGGTATGCACAGTTTCATCAGCAAAGCAGATGTAACTTCTAGGTGTATTGGCTGTTATCACTTTTTAATTTTCTTTCAGGTAACTGAAGACAAACAGTAATAATGTGTGTAATTCAAAAGCAATTTTACTCAAAGTTCATAAAGGGAATTGTCTTTCAGGCAGAGATGAAGCCTGGGAAATCATTGCATCCAAAGGTAAATGTTTTATAATGTGATTAGTGTATGAAAATAGCACTTTTTAACATTAAAAATGTAGACAAAGTCAAAAAATACGACAGAATTTGTGGCAAATCCAAGAGTAATTTCAACTGCCGTTCAAAATGAATGAAAAATTTTTCCCAAGTACTTTCAGTATGCACTTGGGGTTTTATGATCTTCAGCTGATAATGACATTAACCATTTAAGAGTAGCATTAGGGCACAGCAGAACTTTATTAAAATGTCTTGATCATAAAGACTTTATTTTTTTCCTCAGAATTTTTATTGTTATGAGTGATATATATTTTCAGCAGTTACTTAATTATGGCATCTGTAGCTCATCTGATAGAACATACCGGCCTGCATTAATTCCTGGATGGTTGATTCAGCAGTGGAGATGTATAGATACAGATGTGTGTGTGCGTATCTACATATGTGTATATCCCTGTGGCATAAAATTGAAACTCATCACTTAGAAATTTCATTTCTGTTTTGAGAGGCAGTACAGTTCTGTGGCTGTGTAAACTGAACTGGTCTTTAATGGCCTTTAAGCCAAAGGCACAGCAGCAGTCTAGCTAAGCCTTACTTTCATTAGGTCTTAACATTGAATTGGGCCACATTGCTGTTCTTCTGTGTTAATGGTTTCCATGACAGAACTTTGTATTTCAATATTGTCTTCTACTTGTCTCTTAAGTTTACAAGCATCATCAAAAAACCACTGGTAGGAACCGCCAGCATTCACAAAGGCTAGCCTTTCTAATGCACCATTATCAGAGGGACAGAAGGAAATGTGAAGCAGATAGATGCTAGAGGAAAGACCTCTGATCATATTTGTGACTAAGAAAACAACATCTGGGAGGAGAATGCACAGGAACTGAGTTTATGTAGTCTGGAGAAATTGAAGGTAGGTTACGTATATGGAGGTCAATAAACATTGAACTAGAAGTAGAGAATTTAAGTTAATAAGTCTCCCTTCCTGTTAAGTATTGAGAAATATTTTCTAGTAGTAAGAGTAGCTAAGAACAAGAACAGCTTATGTAGGAATTTCCATTAATATAAGAATTACCTAGGAAGACATCTACCAGATAAAACTATATGGTTCTGCTCTTGGTGACTGTATATTTGTCACAGACATTGACTTTCATGACAAGTTTAAAAAAACCAAAAAATCTCCTTGTGCTTGTTTTCATAGCCTCTAACTTAGTTTAAATAATCAGTGGTTATAAAATACTGTTACTGTGTATGCTGTAAAATGGGATGTGACTTCTTGTTATAGGAGAGCCTTGTCATTGGCGAAGTTATGACAATTACTTGAAAGACAGTGCTGCAATGTAATGTCCCTTAAAAAAAACCAAGGGCTTTTTTAGTGAAGTCAGAATGATTTCCAAGGGGTGAATGTTTTATCTAGGAGATTTGAAAAGGAAATCTGTAGAGAAACTTTATTTCTCTGGCTGAAACAGAACTTCCACTAGCCTGCCACTGGCCAACTGCTGATTTCCCTTGGTGCCAGTGTCTCCATCTGTAATACATGGATGATGTTGCATGCCATCTCTCTGTAGAGCTGTGATACTTCTAACTGTACAAGGTAATATAACTGAGATAATCATGTTAAACAGTCAGCCATTAAAAACAAAATTAACCAGTTGTATTTGCAGATGACAGGAATTAATCTAAAAGTTCTCTTTTAGAAGACGTAAAGGGGTGCATGCTTCTTGCCTTAACTGGGACATCAGGCAGTTATGGAGCAAGTCTGTAAGTGGTTCTTGTAGTCTAGGAACAGAAGTAGTCTTGTCTAGAAAGAGAAACAGGCTTGTCCAGGTGGTGAGTCCACTCTTTCTCAGATTGACCAGCTCAGACATCAAAGTCTAAATATATTGTTCTCCCTTTCCTTCCCTATGCCCACTGCCTTTCTGTGATTATTCTGGCATCCTGTTAGTCACAAAAATTAAAGATGCAGGAGAATCGCAACATGTGCTCTTCATAATTCAACATAGAGTTTTTGGGTCGTAAGATGTTGTATTGTAAACTGTTTGAAAGTTTTATAACTTCCCATCCAGCACAACAGTAATGGGAAATGAAGACCAAGAAGAGAGGGGGTTTTTTTTGTGTGTGTGTGTAGTCTTGCAGTATGGACTGAACTAGTGAAGTTTCACATAGCTGGGAAGAAAACTTTAATAGTCATGTAGTTGTTCATTAGTGCAGAGTAGTCAGCTTTTCTTAAATATGTAGGTGAGTATGAAATGCTTATGGCTGTGTAGTTTACCCTTCCTGCTAACTACTGTATGTTGAGTTCTAGTTGGAGGATGCATTGGTTTTGCAACGCCAGTACCAAAGTTTTTATATATGCTTATGTATGTATCAGAAGTAATCACACAGCAGCAGTATCTCAGTAGTATAGCATTTTGATAATATCCTGCTGAAATGAAAATAGAAGCAGTGCACAAATGAAAGTAACATGGCTTATAAAATCAGCATCAGTCTTCAAATAGCAATCCTTAGTGTATATGGCATAGCCATCTGCAAAACTTAATCACCTTAAGTAAGATTTTTTGAGACTTCTTTGGTTTGTAGTAGTTTTTAATGATGGGTCTTGTACTCTTTTGTGAATGTCTTGTTGAGAAAGCATTTTTAGAGTCTCTCATTTTGTAAGAAAGTCAGCAAAATTTTGAATAGCATACATAAGGAGAGTGTTTTTACTGTGTCGTTGTCAATGTTCTTATAGTCTTGAAATGTAGTGCAGGAAAAGTTTGTCAACTTCATTAGGACTTTCTCTTACAAATTAAAGTATCTACTTTGTGTCTCCTAATTACTGTGACTTCTTTACTAGAGAAATGGATCACAAGAATTAAATCTTCATATAGACAATTTGTGCATACTTGGATGTGGATATTGAACATGTGCTCGTAAATAATGTAAGAGAACAAAGTTGGAATAACTGCTGCTCTCTAGACTACTTTATATTTTACCACTTTTACATATTTGGAGTAGATGCACTATGTAAAAGCGTAATTTCACGTTGCCTTTGGTTAATATGTGAATCTTAAGATGTAACAGATTTATTTCTGATTTATATCTAATTGTCACATAAAATAATTAGAGACGGCAGTTTTTCCTGGTCGTGTTGGGTGCGTATCATATTTGTAGTGCAAAGGCTGTGACTGCAGAGGTCACCTTTTATCATGAGATCCCACCAAGAGGGCTGGTGCAGTGGCAGCCCTCTCCATTAGTATTAGGCCATGCAGGTTATTTTGGTGTGGGTCCTGTGACTTAATTGCATGCTTGGATGCATCTCTGCATGTCAGACTCCTTTGGAGTTAATTCAGCTTCTTACTGTACTACATCATTTTAGGAGGTTATAACTTTGAGTGTGTCTAAACTGTAATTATTATCTGCTATATAACTTAAAGTGTTCTTAAACAAGTGAGCTTGTGTTGTCACTTCCAGGTAGTATGGGTATTCAGCTCAGTGGTGACTGAATGGTTACTGTAGTTCTCATGTAGGTTTGGCAGGTTTTGCCTATTTCCATATTACACTTGAACCCAGCAGTGAGTAATGTGAGAGATTCTGTGTATGCTGTGAGACATAACTATTTCTTACGGTTGGAAAGAAGATTTAATCCATTATCATTAACATCACTCTCCTCGTTTTATGCTGTGTGTATGTTTTTGTCATGAGTCTGTTTTCACATTTGGACTTTTCAGTAGTTGCGCTTTTCATTGATCAGAGAACAATGCAGTTAGCTGACTGTGTTCAGTGGTCTAGTATGATGACACAATCTCTCATTCAGGTGAAGATTTACTATGGATTACTGATCTGATAGTGGAAAACCATCATTACAAATCGGAACCAATCCAAATACATTTATGACAGCTGTTTTGCTGTAACTACAATGTGGTATCTTACTATAGAGGAGTCTCTTCTGACCAGTTTACGTGTTGCTCTGTAATCACAGTTGATCAAGATTCTGAAAGACAGCCACTAAACAAGAGCAGACCCGGTGTGCATTGTGAGCCTCCACTGGTTGCAGAATGAACTGCATAGGCTTATTGAATGCTCTTCTTGGCCTTGATCAATAGCAACTTGGAAATAAGGGCTATTTTTGTTTGTTCTCTGGATTCTAGAATTACTTATATGGGAAACTTTGACAAACTGGTGATATGGTCTGTATCGTTCTGTTGGTTGGTAGGGAAGACTGAGGGAAAGTGTAAGTTATTATAGTCCCAGTCAACCAATTTTCTAGTGCTACTGATGGACCTTGCCTGCTGAAGTAATGTAAGTGGGATTTTGAAGAGTTCTAAAGCCTTTTCCTTATGATTGCTTTTCTGCTTGTTTTACAGAGCTGAATGCTTTCCAAAAATTCAAAGGGAGTTTGCCACCAAGTTTGATGTTTATGCTTTAATGCGTTGACTTGCCATTAATATTCTGCAAGTACGAATGCTTGAATCACTTCCTTTTTTTCTTTCCCCAATATTTATGAATATATGTTTGGGTTTTTTTGCAGGATTTACTTGGAGTAAAAGATCACTGACTTCTACAATGGAAAAGTCATGGATGCTTTGGACCTTTGTTAAAAGATGGCTACTAGCTTTGGCTTCCTGGTCTTGGAGTCTCTGCCGTATTTGTCTTTTACTCTTGATAGTAACTTTTCACTTGTACGGAGGCGTTATACTACTTATATTAATATTTGTATCAATAGCGGGTATATTATATAAATTCCAGGATGTGCTGCTTTACTTTCCTGAACAGCCCTCTTCATCACGCCTTTATGTTCCTATGCCTACTGGTATACCACATGAAAATATCTTTATCAAAACCAAAGATGGAGTTCTTCTCAATCTTATTCTACTGAGATACACAGGGGACAATGCAGCTTATTCTCCAACCATCATTTACTTTCATGGGAATGCAGGCAACATTGGCCACAGGTTGCCAAATGCTTTGTTAATGCTGGTAAACCTGAAAGTAAACTTAATTCTTGTCGATTATAGAGGGTATGGAAAAAGTGAAGGAGAAGCAAGTGAAGAAGGTTTGTACTTAGATTCTGAGGCTGTGTTAGACTATGTGATGACTCGGTCTGATCTTGATAAAACAAAAATTTTTCTTTTTGGCCGTTCCTTGGGGGGAGCAGTAGCTATTCACTTAGCTTCTGAAAATTCCCATAGGATTTCTGCCATCGTGGTGGAGAACACCTTTCTTAGCATCCCATACATGGCCAGCACTTTGTTTTCTTTCTTTCCAATGAGATATCTTCCTTTATGGTGCTACAAAAATAAATTCCTGTCCTACAGAAAAATCTCTCAGTGCAGAATGCCTTCTCTCTTCATCTCTGGGTTGTCTGACCAGTTAATTCCGCCAGTTATGATGAAGCAACTTTATGAATTATCCCCAGCTCGGACTAAGAGATTGGCAATATTTCCTGATGGAACTCATAATGACACTTGGCAGTGCCAGGGTTATTTCACTGCACTCGAACAGTTCATCAAAGAAGTAATAAAGAGTCACTCCCCTGAAGAAATGGCGAAAACGTCATCTAACGTAACAATAATATAATTGATATTCTTCTTTGGGGGGGGGCAGGTACCTGCACTGTACCTTGATTTGTGAAAAGTGGTAAAAGAATGTCCATTTTTAAATGTATGTCATGTCTGTACTTGCCTAAAGAGTGAAATTAAACTTGGAAAGGTCTGATGCTTTATTAAGATGTTCCAGATAACTTTTACATTTGCAGCATTGTAAATGAACCATTTTATGTCTTTCTCACACTTTTTGGTATCTCTGTCCATATATTCCATTTGTTTGATATGTACAACAGATGTTCTTAAAGGAACCTGCTACAAAAGTAGTACAGAATGTATTAGTTTAGAACAACAGGAGGCTCTTCAGTACTCACTGCTGTGTGTGTGAGCTTTTTGGACAGTCATGGTTAGCACAATGATTTGTTGCTTCTCTTAGAGTTTATTTGAAGTGTGCCATGCATGAGATTAGTGTTTTATTCCTTGAAATTTTATATTATGCAAGGTGGGAAGTCTTCAATGTGCTAAATAATATAAAATAACATTAATGGTAGAGTATACTTGCAGGTATACTATCCTGGGTTATTATTGTTTTTTACGGTTATGCACACATATATATATTTCAGACTGCAACTGAAGAGGAAAAGACACTTTCCCTGTTTTCATTTTACTATTTGTATTACAGTAGTGCCCCGAAAGTTGTACATGCCTAAACATTATGGCTTCAGGATTTTGCCCAGGCAGTTTCTTTATAGAAAACAGAAGTAACCTTCAAAAAGACAGCAGTGTGATCTAACCTCCTTTCCGCCCCAAGCGCTCCTCACTAATGTACAGGCAAACTATTTGTTGGTATTAGTATGCTTGTGCATTTGAGGTGGGATTTCCCAAGGCAGTGTGGGTGCTGATAGAAAGGAGTGTCATACAAGGTAACAGTATGTATTTGTGTTCAATTTTTTTTTTTTTTTTTAGGCTGGTGTAGTTAAATGTCTGTGCCCTTTATTTATACCTCCAAAAGAAACAAATACAAATAATTACCAGTGATCACATGAATAGAGATTAATGTATACAGTTGTTATAGTAAGGATAATAAAAAGGATTAGTGCATTAAATTTAGTAGACCTAAGCTTAGTTAGTCTGAAAGAGACGACATTTATTTTAACACTTTTTACCCATTCGCTTGCAAAAAGTCTTTTACAGTTCTGTTGTACCATGTGGAAGTAGCCTAGGCTTCAGCAGAAGTGAGTTTTCTTTAGCTCTGCTGGGATTTTTTGAAGCTAGTATCACCATTTCAGAGCCAGCAGTACTTAAATTGAGAGAATGTTGGGGTTCTTTTTTGTTGTTGTTGTTGTTTTGTTGTTGTTTGTGTTTTGGTTTTAGGAGTCCTTTTCCTAGGTAGTCATATTAAAGTTGTATGCTGTTAGCTTAGTCCGTGTTGGAGTGTGGGGCTGTTTAGATCTCTTCTGCAGGTTTAATTTCTCATTTGCTGCAGCTGATAGTTTGCCTCTTCAAAATACTTTTTATGGGAAGAGTGAACTGTGGAAAACGTTCCACACAATCTGTACAATTGCCCTTTGGATTGAAATTTTTAAATAAAACTTTCTGCCATGTTGTCCTGATTCAGAAAAGCATCTCGGCACACACTTAAAATCTGTTTCCTGGTGGACAGTGGTATTTTAAGCTTGTGCTTAAGTTCTCTGGTTGAATAAAACTGCTTTCCTGAACTGGTGCCTTAATGGTTATGCCTCCTAAAATTTATTACATGGAGTTACAAGTCTTATGTACACATGGGTAATAGTTGTCAGCAATTTGTAGATAGGGTGATACATTTTTACTTAAATGTGATTTTTTTTTAATTTATTTTATTTTTTAAATAAACATATTCATACCAGAAGTTGCTGCTTTCTCTGGTAGGTATCCTTTGTCATACTATTATTAAGGTTTTCTTAGAGTTGATTGAAAAAGCTATAGACCTCTTTGGATCTGTAGACCTAAAATCATAGACAGAGCGTAGTTTTAAATCTGACTGAAACCAAAACTATCTCCTCAGCCTTCCAGTGGTGGTATTTTTGGGGAGGGGGGAGGCAGGTGGGGAAGGTATATTGGTGAAGTTTGGCTAGGGGGGTGGGGAGTGTTTATATAGCAGAAGGGAGTCAGTAGACACAGCATTCCCTTTCCCTGCTGTATTCTAAAATGACAATGTGAGCTGCTTGCATAGATTGTTTCAGCTACTTCACATTGCTTTAGAACTAAGGTGGAGGGAGAGAAGGAAAATAAATGGGCAAATACTGCTTTTCTAAAAATGAGTTGATAAAGCCAAAAGAATAGATTACTTGTTGGAGACAGAATGAAGAGAAATAATTGTTTCAGACGTTGTCATAACTTGCCATTAAAATACCATTGTTCTTTTCATAAAAATGTCGATTTCTAAAGTAACATGACTTTTTACGCCACTTCCTGCCAAAGACAAACAAAAACTTCAACCCCAAATACTCCCAGTATTATGTGGCACTTGTATACAAATGAAATATTCTCATTTGGGTACACAGTTGCTAAGTCAAAGTCAAATGTGTGGCATTAGATTATGGCAATCTGGAACGGTTTGAAGTGGACTGTATCTAAACATTACTTTTGATTATCAAGCCATATCTTTTCACTATATTGTCCGCAGGACAGAAAGATGAAACTTTGTCTGATTTTTGCAAGTAGTGGGTGTGAGAAGACACAGTTGTCATGTATGCATCCTTTACACTTAATGTGGTTTCTTCCACCTTCCACATAGGCACGTTTTTACTTCTCCCTTAATGGGTTGGGTGCATACGCTTGTGAATGAATGTTGTGCTATTTTTCATTGCATTGGCTATGAAATCCACTGAAAGAAAATAGGAAGGAAATTATTTTTTTATGCAAATATTCCACTGCTGTACATACAATCTTTTAAGGGAGGGAGAAGGGGGAAGAAACTTGTTCTGATAAGTCAAGACTTGTTTTTAGTTTATGGTCTGTGTGATGGAAACCCACAGTTACCTGCTGCTAAGAAGTGAACTTCGAGCAACAGAGTAGTAATAACTTCAGATTGCCTAAAGGTGTATTATGGTACTGTTGCATTTATTCCACTTAATACCATTATATGTTTTCCCTTAACAGTTCTCTGTTTGTGTATAGATGTTTCCCAAGTATTTGTCCTGTATATATAAATTTCTAGTTTGGGAAGAGGAAGTTAGTTATTTTCACAGGTTTGTAAGAAAGCCTCTTGGTTTAAATATACTCATTAAAGGAATTGTCTCTTTTATAAGAGGAACTTTAAGTTTGGAGGAAAAGAAAAAAAAAAGAGTGGGGGGGTCAGGAATTGAACTGGAACAGCTGTAGCAATAGAGTCCTTGTAAGGCAGCATCCAGTATAAGACCTTGCGTGCACACACGTGTGTGGTTTTAATTAGTGGAAATACTTGAGGCGTCCTGCTGCCGCAAGTTTACATTCCCAGTATTTGTTTCTGAACTGTGAAATGCAGAGAGATAAGCTATGCTTTCATCTGAAGAAAAGCTAACTGGTGTAGCTGCCCTCATGTCCATTTCTCAGGTAAAATTAGAAATAGAGCACAAATACATTTGGTAGGCTACGGACAATCTCTCAGTTGAAGGGCAGATGGATTAACTATACAAAATATGCATATCAGCATCTCTTAAGCTAATCATTTGCATCACGTTGGAAGTTCACAGTGAAGAATGCAAGGCTGAATTGAGACTCCAAGGTATGGTCTCTTCTATTAGCAAAAAGATGCAGACATACCTCCATTTGTATTTCATAATTTAACTCTTGAGAAGTACATTTATTTATTTTTTTTAATGACAGGTGATTTTGCTAGGGGCACTTCTGCCAAATATAAAATCTGTGCCTCTTGCTTGTAGTGGGATCAGCCTGATGTATCCCATTAAGGAGGATTTACAATGCCATCCTGCTTGTATAATTTAGGGTAGAACCCCGCAGAAGTGTAAATAGAGGTAGCATATTGAAGTTCTAAATAACACTTGTGTTTTGAATTCAGAAACAGTTATTGAATATATGATGCAAGCTTTTTATTTGACTTCAATATATAGTCAAAGCAAAAATGTCTTATAAAGTATTCTTAAGTTTTGTAGACAAAGCATAAATGTTACTGTATATGTGCTAATTGTGGCAAAGTTTTACAGTCTCATTCTAGTCTGGTTTTTACAATAAATTTAATTTTACAAAAAATTTCTATTTTTATGTACTGACACATGCAATAAATTGATACATTTAAAGTGCTGTTAATGTCTTGTTCATAGTTTGTGGCCTGTCTTCAGTATGTGTACAGGGGTATTTTTGTATGTATGGTAACTGATCAACCTCAAGGTATCATTTTCAGTTACTTACTAAACCAGAGCACATGGAATAGACATCTGCATTGTTAATGTGGCATTTGTGGAAAGCTATTACAGCAGGGAAAAACGGTATTACAAATACCTGTTTCTAAGCTTTGTCACGTGTCCTCACTTTCAGCAAGCGTTAATAAGTAAAACTGATAGGTGGTAGCTCTCCATCACTTTCTAGCATGTTTTGTTATCTGGGGGACTAAGAGATGGTCTAAATATTGTGTCACTTAGGAAATATTTTTAAGTGTTTCTGACTAGTTTTACCACCTGTTGCTGGTAATATTTTAAATGTCAATTTTAAAAGCTGTAATGCCACTCTAGCAGGTTTATAGTTAATTCATGTAGCTACAGTGGGATACTTGGGCTGAAGCAATTTCTACTTTCTTACAGAGAAATGCCTAAAACTTATATCACCTCTGCTCCCATCCTGCATGGTTAATGTGAAATACCCAGAAAATAAGGATTTACTGCTGTCTTTTCTAAAGCTGCAAAATGTGTGTCCTCTCCTGGATTATTGTAAGGCTTATAGTTCAATTTTAACCCAATACCTAGGAAGCAGAGGTAGGGAGGTAAGTGGTACATGTTGACACTTTATTCAAGATGCCTGTTAATTTTGAATGCAAAAAATAATTTAAAAAAATCTAATTCTTGACGCAATAAAAGTAAAGGAGCAACTCAGACCTGGGTACTTCATGTGAATATTGCCCTTCGCAAATGAAAAGCAGTTTGCTGTCTTGTGAACTATGTCACTAAACCTTATATGTGCAGTGTTACTCTGAAGAATACAAGTCTTGCATTTGCTTTTTCTTATTTAAAAATTGATAAGCATCTGGGCTACAAGGTACAACGCAAACTGTGTCCTGGAATGTCTCATGACATTATACACACTTGCTTAGTAGATATGTATAGGCTGTCATATCAGACAAAGGTAAAATATAGTGTTTGAATTTCTCAGAATTTGCAGGTACTGCTTAAATTATAGTAAATATTCATAAGAGCATATGAATATCTAAACTGAAATGCTAGAAATGAAACCTAAACCAAAGGCAGGGGACTTGTCCGTTAAAAAGATCAAGTATAGGTAGGTAAGATTTTGAGAAAATACAGAACCATCAGCTAAACAAAAATTACTTGCTCTGAAGATACTGAACATGTCTGAGCTTTAAATCCCTTGTTGGACCCTATTCAGGGTCTTCATTTACAGTTTTTACAGAGTTCTGTCTTTGTAAGTAGATAAGGAAGATACACGATATTTTCTGGAAATGTTTTGAAAACCTTAGTGTGATTAATTTGTTATGCTTCAGCTTGGGTGGGGACAGAATAACTCTATGTTTTGAAAAAACAGCAGTTTTTCTTTCTCTGAAAGGCAATACAGCTTAAGAGCGGACCTGATTTTAATGTATTACAGAACGTGGTTTCACTCATAATAATTAGAGATACATCTTTAATCTTAAGCAATGAGCTGAATAATGGAAAACTGCAAGGTTGCTGACAAAATGTAAGCGTGCTCACATACCAAGTTTGGAGAGATGTTGCCGCTAGTTTTGACGAGCGACTAAGGAACGGATTTTGCTGCTTGAAGACAGAAAGAAAGGAAGTTCTACAGCTGTTTTGCGTTATGATTACATCTGGTGTGCGCTAATTATTTACAAAAATGCAAAGGGCAAGGTCAGGCAGAGAACTCTTTCTGTCCTTGAGGACTCAGGGACTGTGTAGCAATTAGATACAGCTATGAAGAAATAATGCTATGATTTGAAAATACTTGGATCCCTGTCCTGTGCCCTCTATTAAAGGTCCACAGATTGTAGCAGCAGCAGAGTGGCCACTCCCACATGAAGGGCCATGGCTCCTTGTTTATTTTGCTACCATACAAATGCATTTTTAGCCCATCTGTGCAAAAGCTGTCAAGTTGCATAGTGTTGAAGAGGTGGAGAAATGCAATACTCCGTGTTGCTGAATAGCCAAGCCAGTGAGACTATTAGAATTGAGCTACAGCTGTATGACAGAGCTCCTTTTTCCCTATGCAGTAAGAAGGAATACAACATTCACGGCATATCTAGTTACATTCCAGTACTG